>BQNB010117120.1:0-21233 GCA_026074375.1 Tanacetum coccineum
TGATTTTTGTCGACGTATCAACGAATAATCGATCCTTTGTATAATTCCTTCGGTAATGCTCTTTCGCGAAACGATTATCTTTAAACTTTTTTTTTCATATTTTTTTACTAACTAAACTTCAAATCTCGGTATAGTTTCACCATCTTTACGATCATAATAATTCCGTATAATTCCTTCAGTAATTTCTTCGTTCTTCGGATTCACCATTAATTGTGAATGTAGTAAAATCACATGAGCTTTGACTACTAATATACATTCCCATTTGCAATGTGCAAATTTCCAACCTCACCAAAGATAGAAAATGACACAAGGCTTGAGAGTACATACTTTACACTTTAAGCAACTACCAACTATAAATTAAACTTAATCTAACAAGGTAGGTTAAGGTGTAAGGGTGTAACGAAACAAATAATCGGTGTAAATTCCTAAAGGATTGGCTCTATGGGTTGTTCTAGTGGATCATCACTCTAAAGATGAGAGTGGAAGGGTTTAAACTGGAGGTTAACTAACCAGTGTAGTTAGTTAATAAACAACATGTATAGGCGATTTGGGTGTAATCCTAAGATTTACTAATTTAAACAAGTTACTCCAATTAAATCCATAATACTCATTATTGAGGTCTCGAATAGATATACCAAGCCAAGTTCTAAAGTCTACAACATCACCGGCACACTCATATTTTGTGAAATTTGGGTAAACATTTGGAAACGGAAAGGTAAAATCCTCACAATATCTAACAAGGGTTATTGTGTGCGAGTTATGTAATAAGTAATTTCACAAAAGTATGCTTGAATTTTTTTTAATTTGAACATAATTTAAGCTTTTTATTGTGAAAAATAGGACAAGTTAACATTCTAATTCCACCCCCACTTGAATTATACAACGTCCTCATTGTATATATAAAACATTAAATACTGTAATTTAAAAAGAATTAGAATGAGAAACTCCCCTGATATTTGCTTGATAGATTCTCTAAGTTGCGTTTATGAGCAATAATCCGTGTTGAACAGCCGCCTTGAAGTTTCAAGACTCCAAGACTTCAAGATCTCTAGATTCGTAAATTCTCCACCAATATTCGTCGACATTTCTTTCACGAGGTCCTGTGTAAATTCTCAGAAAACAAATGCAATTTCTATCTCCATGTACTCGTTTGGTTAGACTCGAAATAAATACCTAAAACTGTACAAGAAGTCGATACGCCGTATCCATTCCCCAGGATACGCCGTATTGATACATGTATAGGCTGTATTCTTTTAATGAATACGTCGTATACACTGTGCTGAAAATAAAGACTGGATAACGTCCAGAAGGTCAATACGCCGTATCCATGGGGTTTGGATATGCCGTATAGATAATCTAGGAAGACAGACTCGATAAAAATTGAAAATTACATTCCAGGTTGTCTCCCGGCAAGCACTTTTGTTTACAGAAAAGTCTTTAAGTTAGACTTGCCCCAATTTAATCCCATCCTTATAAAAAAATTTAGGATCGAACGGGATGCCAAATGGCACATACAAATTCTTGATTAGGAAAATGAATGACATCCCTTTGGTAAGATAATTCCAAGTCATGATATTAAAATTTAATTCCTTGATAAAAATTCCAGTTTTGAAAAATTTATTAGATGTATCATGACTGGTTTTCAAAAGCTTATTTGACCCATGTGCAAAGGAACCAACATCGATATTTATTACATCAGGTAATGGTTTGACAGATAAATCCCCCGAAAGTGTTTAATATTGACTTTATCATTATCATTGTTCATATCCGTTTTTGAATTATTAGGATAAATTACGTTAAAAGGAAATAAATCATTAAAGCATATAACGTTTTGTTCATCTTCATCATATTCAGACAATGATGTTTCATCTTTCAAATTAAATTCATCGATATGTTGAGGGTTTAAAATAGGTTCAGTTAATAAATCTGATTTAGACATTTGAGCATTATTGTAAACAATGGCTGGAAATTCATTCTTGAAATCTTTAAAAAGTCTAAATCATCAAAATAATTGACCGTAGGCTTGGGTAATGGAAGCAAAGGCATATTGACTTTATCATTATCATTTTTCGAATCTGTTTTTAAATTGTTGGTAGAATTTTTTTTATAAGAGAATGAGTTTTTGTCAAAAATTACCGTGTAATCGTCATCGTCGGAATCATCAAACGAAACTCTAAAGTTAATTTCATCGTTAAGAGAACTTACCGTGGGTTCACAAGAAAGTGTTTTTGAAGATACCTCGTCATTAAGGGCTATAGCTGGGAATTCGGTTTCAACGGATCTGAGGTCGTGAACGTCTTCATTATCCCAGTATTACATTAGTTAGTAGTTTCTCAGTTATACACTTCCCCACGTCTATGAGCTTTTTCTTCCTCAAGCCTGATATACTCCTCCATAGTTATGTTGGGGTCGTCCATTTTAACCAGTAATAAATTTGCTAGAAAAAAAACTGTCAAATAGCTTAATACGCCGTATTCTATGAACTGAATATGCCGTATTGATGAATACGCTGTATTTGTTTAGAAAAAAATTATACGCCGTATCCAATAAATTGAATACGCCGTATTGGTTTGAAAAAAATTTACAGCGTACTTTGAATAACACATAAACACACAATATGCAAAAATATACAATGCAGGAAATTAAACACACAAAACAAACACACAAATATGCAAATTAATCTATAACTAAACTAAAACACTAATAAAAAAGATTTTAAACAACTTTCACTCTACGGAACGGCTCCAAAACTTGATGTGTTGTAGCTGTTAGGGTTGTTTTTCTATATGATTCTAAGTTTTAAAATTTTATGTTTTGCAGATCAACCAAAAACTATTAAATAATTAAATAATAAAAAAAATAAAAAATATATAATAATAATATAAAAATAAATCATACAATAAATTAATAAATATAAAATCATTATAATACAAATAAACAAATTTTATAAAAAAAAACATAAAAATAAAATAATAATAAATAATTAAACACTTTCCCACGTCTACGGGCTTTTTCTTCCTCAAGCCTGATATACTCCTCCATAGTTATGTTGGGGTCGTCCATTTTAACCTGTAATAAATTTGCTAGAAAAGAAAACTATCAAATAGCTTAATACGCTGTATTCAGTAAACTGAATACGCCATATTGATGAATACGCTGTATTGGTTTAGAAAAATTTTATAAGATATATTAATCCGTTGAGATGAATACGCTGTATTGGACAGAGACGTGGATATGCCGTATTCAGTAGATTTGGATAGGCCGTATTCAGCAATCTTCCAGAACAGTGTATTTAAGAAAATAACTAAATACGCAAACAATTAAACACACAAATATACAAGCAAACAATTAAATATACAAAAAATACATAATATACAAGAGTATACACTAATCTAAATTATACTAATTCTAAGGTTTAAATCTAATCTAATGTTAAAAACCAAAATATCAAAATAAAAATTTCACTCCCCGGCAACGGCGCCAAAAACTTGATGTGTTGTAGTGTGAGGTTGTTATTTATATGTTTCAAGTTTTAAATTTATATTTTGCCGACTAAACCAATAACAACACTTTAATGGGCAGTGTACCCGGTCAAGATGTAGCTTCGTTGGTAAGTAGGGTGTTGATCACTGAGAGCGAGGTTAAATCTATCAATTCAATTAATATCTTGGTTATCTAATCTATGTTAATTCTATTCTAATCCTATGTTAAACCTATGTCAGTCTAAATCCTAATTCTAATGGTAAAAGGGGGGTTTTCAGCCTGAGAGACTGGCACGGTTTGTTTGGTGACTACAATCAATTCAAGACACTGTTACCCACGCAAGCTAATAGACAAAAGATAAAAGAGCGGTCAAACCTTATATAAGAAAACTGTATTAACCATTATTAATCCGATTAGAATGTTGGTTTGTTTATTTAGTGCAATGATTTCTTCTCTCGAGGTGGCATATCATTCTTAAGACTTAGGCGTTAAATCATCTTAAGAGCTAAACACATTAATTCTGTCACAATTAAAGCATCCACATAAAGCATCCTTATTTGATGATTATAATATGTCTTAGGGATTAAAGCAATGGTGATCTTGTTAAACCCAAGTTCATAGAGACTTTACCCACTTACCGCTTAATAGCAATCTATACACTAGTAGTCCACTTATCCGACTATCCAATGGAATCAGAATGTTATTTGTTGAATTATCTAGGTCACCTGCTAGTCAACACGATCAATAAACCATCGGCAATATCCAATTAACTAGTTAAGCCCGAAGCGTATCCTAGACACAGACTTAGAAGGACAATACTTGTGTAACTATTATTCTAGATGTATAAATTACTATATGGAGAGCTATCCCGGACTCTAGATACACTTGGTCCACTTTGCTAGATCTAGTTGAATGATAGGTCGCATACAAAAGCGCGTAAACAAGTATAAATAGATAAACATAAACAAGCACTCAACGATAAATCAAGAAATTAATATAAACAAACACCGAACATTCAGATCTTCATAATAATGGCTAATACGTGATATGTGCTTAAACACATATCATTTATTTCTTATTATTAAGCTAAAAAGACCAATAATGAACGATAAATACATAAAAATGCATTGTATATGTGTGTTTTGTTAATTGTGTCTTGCATATATCAAAAATGGACAAAAACAAAGCTAAAACGGACAAAACCGAGCACGGGATTGGAAGAGCGTGAGAAAAACAAAGCCGAAGGCGTATTCATTTTTAATGGGCTAACCCGTACCCATTTTAATGGACCGGGTCAGCCCATTATAACTTGAATTATGTAAACTGTAGAAAACTAGAATGGGGGTTGAATAGTTTACCGCTTTTTAATTTAATGTTTATAAAAACTTGGATTCGACTCTTTGTGAATTCAATACTTGCACAATATGAATAATATAAATAAGTAAGAACAAATGAAGAAATAAGAGATACTTCACATAATTGAGTTACGATCATTCTTTCATTTATATTATACGTCGCTTAATCGAAAACTTTCTATTTTTGGAAACTTTCTATTTTTGGAAAGTTACTATTTTTGGAAAGTTGCCATTTTTAGTGGGTCTCGTCTTCTAATTTTATTTATAATAATATTTAGTTATCTCGTCGAACTTTCGACATTCAATTTGATTATCGTTTACTCGTATCGGTATTACATTCGAATATTTCAAAAGTTTCTCTTTTTATAATCTTCTTTGTTCATAACAATCGTTAAGTTTAAAATATTTTACTCGTAATCACAATAACGTCTATCATTTTTATAACATCCGACAAGTTTAGTATTAACCCGTTGACTTTCAAAAGTCAACGTTAGACTTTGTTTGACTTTGACTCTTTATACATATATATTATGAATCTGACCTGCTCAAAACGACCCGCTATATCACATTTTCACGACTCGGACTCAAAAAAGATTTTATGCAAAACGACATTCCGGATAACTTTTTAGTTTTAGCCGAGACCCGAAACTCGACAAAAATGACCAAAATTGCCCCCTGCAAGTTTTTGCAGGAACTGACACTTTTAATAAAAATGCAGATTTTGACCTAGAGTTTTGACACGTTATTACTCGATCTTAAAACTAGCAAGCCTCGCGGCAAACTTTCGTGTTTCGCCGGAAGACCGAAACGGACTCGAAAGTACTCAAAACGAGCGTTTAAATTTCTGATAGCAACTAGTAAACCATAATAGCTGTTGGAACAATTTTCAAGTTTTCAAATCTTGTTTTCGCCGTAACTTTTTCGTTATTAGGAGTTACGGGACGTTCAAATTACCGAAACGTACATTAGGACGAACTCTATCATATTTCTACATCAAAATATAGTTTTTATAAAATCTCAAACCTCGAAATCTGAGCCAAACTTTCTGCTCGAAATTGACATTTACAAAACGCGCCAAAAACCCATTTTTGACCAAAATTCCATTCTCGACACATCTAATATGGTCTATAAACAATATTCAACTCGCTCAATCAACCAACAACAAAATCTAACTATACGACGCAAGATCTCACGGATTTCATCACATGCATTAACCGAAAATGAATCAAATCACAAAAACAATTATAAACCATCATGTAAAATAATCAAGAATCTAAAAAAAGTCCAAAAGAGATTATCAGAATCAAAAAGGAACAAGGTGAGAAGGAACAAGAGTCAACGTATACCATCAGGTCAACTGATAAAGTTGCACTTCAAGAATTTGATCTAAAGAGTGCTCTCTTTAAACACATGAATAAGAACAGGACTCGAAACAGAAATCCTGCCAACTACCATCTATACCATGCTCTTATGGAAGCGTTGATAGCAGATGAAGATGCCATGGATAAGGAGGTTAAAGACAGGGTTAAAGACCTCAAAAGAAAGCATGATGATGATGAAGGCCCTTCAGCTGGATCAAACCAGGGTAAGTCAGCAAAAAGGAGAAGATACGATTCAGGTGCTTCTAGGTCAGCTCATCCTCCTCCTAAAGATGATGAGCAAAGTTCAAAGAAACCATAGGATACTAATGCATCTGCGTCCAAACAACATCCAACTCTTACCTCAACTGGCTGGCAAATCACTGACACAAGAGATGCTGTTATTGACTCTTCGATGCACAACCCTGTACCCGAATCTGGTCATTCTGAACATTCCTCTAAACATTCCTTTGATGACGTTTCAAAACAAGATGAAGGGCATATCTCAGATCTGGAGGACACTGATAACGCTCATATTCCCAAGGTAAAGGCTGCTACATGGTTTAAACCGATTCAAGAAGCTGAAAGACCAGCTACACCTGAACCAGAATGGACCATTCCCCCGAATGATTTCCCTGAACCAGAGAACAACTGGGCAAATGCATACGCCACATCGTACCAAGTTCCCGCGGAGAACAAGCTTCAAAGGAAGACGTATGATATAGGTTCATTCATCAAATGGTTCTGCAGACGAACAGGAAAGAAGAAGCTCTGCAAAGCTGATTTGGAAGGTCCAGCTTTCAACCTTGTTAAAGCCTTTCACAAGAACAACGTCTTTCTTCAATTTCAGATGGATGAATGCCATAAGCTGCTGACGAATAAGGTTGATTTGGTTAATCCTGAGGGTCATCAAATTCTGCGTAATATATATGAACCGCTGCCCTTAGGAGGACCACCAGGTCAGGTAACTATTCAACCACAATTCTTCTTCAATAAGGATCTGGAATACCTTCTGACAGGTGACAAAGAGCGAAAAACTGCCTTATCCATATCCAAGCTCAAAGCCGCTCGTTACCTAGACTTTGGTCTAGAAGAATTAGTTCCGTCTTTGTGGGTTGAAAGTGAACGCGATTATGACATCAGTGCAGCTTATGGTATCACACACTGGTGGTTCAGAAGAAAGGAATTTTACATCAACAAACACAGTGAGCCCTCAGATCATGAAGCAGTCAGATCCCAGATGCGAATTCTTAGTGTGATCCGTGTCAAGACTTTCGAAAAATACGGATACAACTACTTGAGAGAGTTAATTCTTCGCCGAGCTGACTACAAAGAGTACAAGATCTCAGAAAAGGATTTTAAAAACCTTCATCCAAATGATTTTGAAGATCTGTATCTACTCGATATTCAAGACAAACTCAACCATCTGTCTAAATCGCACAAGATCCATCTACACATAGCAGTCAACATGTGGATCAGAAACCTGGTCATCAGGAATCATGTGGGAGACTTGCAGCTCGGAATTGAGAGCTATCAAACAAAGCTCAACCTCGAACATCCTAATTGGGATGCAACTGACTATTTATTCAAAGAAGATTATACGATTGTCCCTAAGCTAAGAGCCGTTATCTACAAAGACAGAAATGATCAGAGAAAGTTGATGAGGCTAAATGAGATACACAAGTTTAGTGATGGGACATTAACAAGAGTCATGGAAAAGCTGGATCACATAGTTAAAGACTTTCATCTGTTCGAGTACAATAAAGGCATGGAGACTAGGAAATGGTCAGAGGATGACAAGAGGAGGAGCAAAGACTTCATCACAGCGATCGAGAAAAGACTACAGATCAGGAGGATCTTTCGAAGTCTGGAAAGCTTTGTTGGAGGAAGAATAAGAGATATTAACTACATGTTGATCAACAGAACAATTTGACGACATCGTCGTTACAATAAAAAGGTTAATATTTTCTCATTTGTGAATAATATATCTTGTACATTAGTAAATAGTGAATCCGTTGATGATTAAGTGTAGGAATAATTTATATCCCTCAACGATTGAGGGGGAGCAGTTATATGTTTCTTACACGACTTGGGAATTATGGCCACACTTTTCTCTTAAATTTTATAACATATTTAAATCAATTGATATCCAAAATGTCAAAGGGTTTAAATTTTTTGATAACGGGAGAAAATGTGATTAAAATATGTGTATAATAATAATCGTGATTATTAGGACTCATATACTCTGCCCAAACGTGCTAAACAATTTCGAATACCGAAGCACATTTTAAGGGGGAGCATTTCTGAAAAAAAATCAAAAAACGATCGAGGTACTAAATGCTTTGATATTTATATCATTAAGTACCTCAATTGAATTTCAATTGTTTGATGGAAAAAGAATAACTGACCAAAAGCCCGACATGCAATTTACTGTTATTTAGTTATAAGGTTGGTAAGGTTAGGTACAATTCCCAAAGATCCAGCCAAAACCAGAGGGATCTACCCAGGGACAATCCACTAGTTAGTTTAGAAGTCCTTAGGGTATGACATATAAAAGGAGTAAAAGTAAGAATAAGAAAAAAAGTGCCGACTGAAAGGAGGTCTATTTAACTGGAATTAAACCCAAACAAGGTTCTAGTCCATAGTAAGTCGCGGTAAGCACGAAAGGGTTTGAAGAATAAAAGAATTGTAAGAGATAAAGGGGTGTAATGAAAGAAAGCCCTACATACACTTAGGCAGAAACCGGGTCAATACATATGCTGCCATAATCACTAAGATGAAATGCGTGACGATTGAAGATCGTCATCATGGACCCCAGTGGATGCCAATCACAACCCTCCCTAGCCACTCAGAATCTCTTAAAAGATTCTGTTTTCATTTCTCATGGAGGACTAAACACGTTATCTATTGACTTTCTCACTCCGAGTTAGTTGATATTGAAAAGGTGGACATCAGCTCTATAGCCTCTCGATTACTAGAACAAAACGCACTATTGAAGTCAAGAGCCAAGAGAACGTCAATTAATTCTCGATTCGGACACATATTCACACTTCTCTTTTCTTTCACACAAGCAGTGGAAACAATTCTATCCTAAGAGACCTAAACGCCTAATCCATGTGATATAGCAAAAAACATCTGAGTGAAACGAAGGTTTTTCATAATGAAGATGGAAATCCTGGCAGAGCCAACATTCAAAACAGCTCTTGTAGGTTGACTTTTGCGATTCACTAGAATCAAAACTTGTGTCAACTGGAAAGAAACGATGGTGCGATTTTTCAGTGAATCAAACTTGTTCCATTATAAGAATTGACGGTTATTGATCATTTGTCAAACAATCAAAACTCTCGAAGTGTTACAAAATATTTTTCAAAAGAACACTTAGATTTGATTTTTTCAAATAATTTATCTCTTTATTGATAACTTTTCATTACAGTATAATTTAAAGATAGAGATGGAGATGGAAATTCCCAGTACCAGAGGATATCAAGTGAATAACCGAGATGCTCAGACCACGACTACACATGTTATGAATTCTGAAAGTACCTCATAAAGGTTTAAGCTTTTGCAAACCCTGATTATCGTGTATTTCTTCACAAGTGCATAAGAAATTGCGACCATTACAAGATAATTAAAGGATTATGTTTTGGGTAATGATCCCAAGAAAGCTCAGATCCACAAATCAAATACAAGTCAAAGATGAATAAAAAAAAGATCGCTACCTGCCAATGGTAAAGATATCAAATGTCTAAGAGCTAAAGACTGAAGTGATTAAGTTTAGTATTTTCCAAGGGGTAACTCCCTTATGGGGAGAATTTGTTTAGATATTAGAAAAAAGACTCGGTCACCTTTATGTATTTTACTGTTTATTATAGCTCGTAGTTTAAAATATTAATAGTATTATTTCGGTATTAATTAACCGGGTACTCATACCCGATATATTGTAAGAACTATATAAGACTCTTCCAACTTTAGAAGAGGCAAGCTAGTCATTTTTCATTTTCCTTTTACACATACATTTCTCTCTCTAGAAATCTCTTTCTATGTGTTTCTCTCTCTAGAAACTAGCCAAGTCCTAGAACCGACCCCGTGTTATGATATATGATATACTAACTTTTACCGTCGGCAACATATGACCATGTTAACGCAGTTCATTATTTCCGTCAGGATCAGTGACCATGTTAACGGCAGTCAATTCTTATTTTTATCACTTAATAGTTCTTTTATTCCTAGAGTTATTACTTTTGAATGCTTATATCTATGTTTGAATAATTTCCAGGAGGTTTGTCCCGTAAACGACTTAAATGTCAAACAACGCGTTCCAGCACATCCATTAATGGTCTATACTTAATCTAAAACAGTTTAACTATAAGACCTCTGGTGTGAATATTCTAAGATTATGTAAATATATTTTTACATTCGTTAAAAATACAAGAAACTTTCGGGTCACGTTTTAAATCACGATCTATGATCGATAGACAACCCAACAAGAGTCAATAGGCACCTAGGATCCCCTAACCGGTCAAACCCCACAAGGAGACCACAAGGTATTTTTTAGGACCTTGATCTCATGCATGCATCCATACCTTGTCCTATTTTGATTTCAAAAACACACATTTGATTTCTACAATATACACATAAGAAACTAAAAATCTTTACTCCCTTTCTCTTCTTACTTGCTCATCTGAAACTCCCTCACACACATAAACAATTCATTTTTTTTATTTGATGCAGAAACGATAAATTGAGTTCATCCGTGTTGATTTCATAGGTGTTTGTTTAGTTTAAAAAACAACAAAGTGGTTGCTTTGTCTAAGCTTAAACCTCTTCAAAATTTCTCTCTTTGTTTTAAGTCATCTTATTTTAAATATTATTTATACTTTTGTCGATACCTATTGATGCATAGATGTTAAGATTATTACAGAGTTGTTTTTTCTACAAATCATGACAAAAAGTTATGAAATAAATAAAAAGGGTGTTTGTTTGTTCGAAACTCATGAAAAAAGGCAAGGAAAAAGTCATATTTTTTTAAATAAATTTGTTAGGGTTTTATGATGGTTAATAACCTTTTTGTACTTCGATAGCTTATTTCTTAATTGGCTTAAAAATAAGCTCTTGGATAAGATATTATAGCTTTCGTGGGCTTATGTGCCAAGAAAATGTTAAGGGACAAAAAGGAAGCGATTATGGTTACTTACCACTTTGGTCATATTTTTATAACTTATTTTGGTAGCTTATTTCGAGAACAAAAAGTACTATGTGGCTTATTAGCTTATTTGAAAAGCTATATCTTAGTTTTTGGCTTATAAAACCCACGAGCCAAAATGGCCCATTAAGCTGTGGCTTGTTGTGGACCTTTTGTGGTTCGACTTATTTTCATGGCTTTGGTTTAGCTTATTTGAATACTAGATATACAACTATCCTCAATTTATAGCTCATAATTTGATTTCGACTTGGGATATTTAACGTAAGTGTTTGTTTAGCATAATACATGCCGTCGCCCAAAAAAGCCCAATAAGCTTCAACTTATTTTTGGGACTTTTCATTCGGCTTATTTTCTACTTATTCATAGTGCTTATTTAAATTGATATTTTGGACT
This sequence comes from Tanacetum coccineum, assembly GCA_026074375.1. NCBI lineage: Eukaryota > Viridiplantae > Streptophyta > Magnoliopsida > Asterales > Asteraceae > Tanacetum > Tanacetum coccineum. Next base: position 11,793 of record BQNB010117120.1, read on the forward strand.
TATTAATACTATTGGACTTTTCGTTGGTTTCTTAATGAACTATTTTGGGATTGAAACTAAAGGAAAAGGCTTTCGGACTAATATTGAGTCTAAAAGCCCAATAAGTGTAAAACTAGTGAACTCAAGCGTTTCAGAACGGATTTCGATCGATTTATACTAGTATATATTAGGATGGTTAAAATAGTCATTGGAAGGGGTGTTTTGATAAAATATCACTTAAATATAGATTTTGGCACTTTGTCGGAAATGATGGATTTGGGGAAAGTGTTTGAAAATAATGTTTGAAACCTTGGAAAATGTTTTATAAACAAACAGGTCACTAAAACTTAATTTCTCAAAATCCGACAAAAGACGAAATAATAAAATATTATTATTTTAATAAACCGACTAAAAGACGAAAAATGTATTTTATAATTTTATAAAATATAACACTCTTACTATTCATTTTGTATATTTAAAACATGTAAATACTTGTACTTTAAACTCTAAATTTATATAACTTGGTGTTTACCGGGAAAACACGGTCGAACAAATTCAAATGAAGAGTTTATCGTGTAGTTCATTACTCCAAAATTTCTACTTCTATTCATTTTTATTCGACTATCTCTAGTCAATAATAGTACATAATATCAATATACTTATATAGCTCCTTTGGGTATATTAATCTTTGAGTCCTACTTATCGTCATCACATACCAATAATCCTAAAAATAATTTACAACACACGTTTTAAGACTCCTATTCATCAACTATAACAAACTTTTAAAAACATAAATCGTGACATTAACTATACTATTACAAGACTGAGGACGCCGTTGCATACTATGTTTATCCATCTTTTGTGAGCTACTTATCATCTTTGCTTGAAGGTGAGTTCTCGTAGTCCTCTATTTTTAAACTCTTTTTTTCGTTGTGGGAAAGTGATACACAAAAACTAATCTAACTACTTTACTTATGTGAAAAAACCTCTTATTCTTTAGACAGATGTTAAGTGCCCTATGATGCGTTTACGAATGCTATGTAATGCTAGAGATCTATTCATGCAAAGTTCCATTTGGACTCACTCTGCTCAAACTACTTGGCAGACCGTGTAGCTCCAGCTAGTAGGCGATAGGTTTTTTGGGGGAAATCTATAAGCGCACAGACCCACTATTGAAATGTTGATTGGTGTATTTTGACCGTTATTGTAAATGATGTTGTTGTTTATATTGGAAATCAAAATACTACTGATTGCATTCTGTATCTTTCATATTGAAATTATTGTCCACTTTCAAAAACAGCACATCAACAGGGTTTACTCTAGACTACGATCTCCACCAACGTAATGTATGACCTTTTCGAGTATCATATTTAGGTGAAGCGAATGCACTTTTGATAGCAAGTTTAGCAGGCCTAATGGAAGACATTTAGATCATACCCTTGAGGATTCATTCTATGGAGACTGCATTTGAGAAATTCTATTTATGTTTTTGTCTTGGATCTTTATACTTGTATCACTTTGATGTTGAAGGATTTGATTTGTACTAATTCAAACTTAGTGCTTTGTTTTCGTCTCGACTTGTCTAAGCACAATATCCATTCTTGGTGTGACGGAGAACTATTGTGACACTATTGTTTCAAATTGCATATAGATTTCTATAATATTGTTCGCCTTGTGTTACGCTGATCATTTCTTTATTTACGCCTCGTGTTTCTTTCTTCTGCCTGCCTTACTTCAGGGTGTGACGTGTGGGGGGGGGGGGAGTTGAATCATTCTCTAGAGAATAGTTAGGTAGGCTCGAAATGAAATGTTCTGTGTCGACATGTAGGTTGATATTTTTAAGTATTCAAGTTTTAACATTTATATTTGCCGACTTTACTTAAAAACAACACTTAACGAGCATTGTACCCGATACATATGTAGTATTCTATTGGTAAGTAGGTGTCCAATCAAACTAAGAGTGGAGTTAACTCTTAATTCCTACCAGTATTTTATTTATCTAGGGATAATACTAGTCTAACCTAATTATTCTAATTAAATCTAATTAAACCTAAACTACACGTTAAAAAAGGAGTTTTTCAGCCTGATAGACAGGCACAAGTTTTTAGTTTCTAACTGTCCTAGAGGTGATGGCAATGAACGCACATAGTGATTAACAAAAAGATAGTAAGTAGTCTAATGTGAGGAAAACGTATTACCAATTTTAATCGAATAATAAGCCTTGATTCCTAATTCCGTGCGATGATTGTATTAACTTATGGTGGTATATCATTCCAAAGTTAGGTGGAACTTATCCATAGAACTCGGAGTGTTGTTCGCTAGTTAATATCCTGTCCACAATTAACCTAAACGCATAAAGCTTACACCAATTGATTATAATCTATCTAGAAACCTATATTGGGTGGTTATATGAATCCTAGCTCATCGGATGGCTAACCAACTACAGCTTAATGGAAATTCATATACTAGTATTCCCAACAGCCCACTAAACTACCTATGGAACAGGACGTTAGTGTGTACCCTAAGTCACCACCGGCTTAGTCTACCTATCACACTTAACTACCTATTGGGTCGATACCATATTGACAAATCCACATCAGAATCATTATCAAACGTCATCACCTATGGAAATTACAAGCTCTCTAGGTCCAGGAATGATTAATCGATTTTCTATGCCCTCAAGCAAAAATTGATCAAACTTGATCATTCCTAGACAATTCGAGTTTCTATGGTTAATAGAGTCATCCATGCTATGCAGTTCATCATCCTTGGGTAGGTTAGGCTTTTTTATTGATTGGTCGATATTAAAAGATCACCGTAATCATTCTCCTACCCTAAGCGTTATCTTATTATTAAACAACATCGATTCATGTACGGGCGGTGCCAAAAAGGCCTCCCTAATATTTCAGAAATTATAGTCTTCGTGCATATACAAGATAACAAAATCAACGGGAGGATAAATGTATCTCTACCTAAAAGCACATTTTCAAATATTTCCTCTTAGTTAATAAATTGACACTATCTGCTAGTTTAAGCTCATTCGGTTGGATTTTGGTTCTCCCCCCTAGACTAACTTTTACATACATCGTATAATGGCGATTACACTTAATACTGCGTTCCTAGATTTGGCCAGAGCATTATTAATATGCAAATGACTAACTTAATAAGGATATTGAAGTTCCCTAAGTTCTTATTCCATTTTGATGGCAGTTTGTTGAGCAAGTAGCTGAGCACCTTCGTATCATTGTCACCGTAGACAAGCTTCTTCAAGTCTGGATGTTATTGCTTTCAGTAACTCTTTAGATATTTAGTCTTATTTTGGCATTGCAACAAGGGATTATAAACAGAAAAATTAATATGGATTGTTTCAAATTCTCAAAAAATCTCGTTGATGTGCTTCTTCCTTTTTCCTTTCTCACACCGATTTTGGGAAAAGAATAGATAATTTGTTGTGGTTTTAACCAATGGTAGTAGTAGTTCTTTGAGGAATACTCGAAAGGCATATTTTTTCACCACCAACATCATGCGCTTTCCTACACATCATAAAGCGACTACAAGTGCACCAAAGAAGGGAACTACTTATGTGGGTTATACATCTTAATTGACACCTATGTTGAAGACGACTGGTAATTCATCTAATAAAGATAATCTCTCCATGTCTAATTCTTTTTCTGCCTTAAGAAGAAGAATAAGAAGATGAAGAATATGTGGTAAAATTGTATAATGATGAACGGCTAACTAATTCAAAACTAAAAAATTTGGTGAAGTTCAACTTTTCAGGCTTGCTGTCTAGCTGGTTAGACTTGTTTAGGTTTTGGGTTATGGGTTCTAAGGATTGCAATTAATGTTTCTCCAATTTGGTAAGAGTTATGGCATGTCATAAGCTCTAGATTTTAGGTGTTTATCAAGCTGTTTAGCTTGCGGTTAATGTGGTTGTTCAGAACGCACTTCCAAATGTACTTAACTATTTTTGGTTTAATATACTTTACCGGGTAATCCCTTTACCCAAAAAAATAAGGAGGTTTGTCATGTTTGATTCAGTTTTCATTAATTTCCTTTAGTACGGGTTGGCTTCAGAACTTCATCTTCCCTCCCCTAGGTTTTCCATCCTTGACTTTGTTTCTTGGAATCAAAACATTACCCATAACCTTTGACAATTCGTTTACCTTAATTTTTAGCTCAATCAATAAGTTGTTTCGTTCTTTTAACAAAAGCTCATTGGTGGTTCTAAATTCTTTAATGAATATTTCCATCTCCTCATGTTCACGTTTACCTTCATCAATGTATTTAGCCAATACTTCTTCCATAGTTAACCTCCTTTTAGGGTAATCGAATGGGTAAGGAGGCACCCTGAAAACGTACCTGAAAAAAAGACATATTCGAAGTTAAAACTAGTTCAAGAAAACTAAACCTATAAAGCTAAACTAAAACTGTTACTGTATCAGACTGTTGATATGCCGTATTCATAAACTGGATACGCCATGTATTGATGTATGATGCCCGAACACGCCGTATTCAGTATACAATTCAGAAAATAACAGCAAACAGTAGAAAAACAAAACTAAATTTAAAAACACCAATAAAAATAAGAAATTAAACAAGTTTTACATTTATGCGGCGCTAAAAACTTGATGTGTCGCCGTGTAGGTTGTTATTTTATTTAATCAAGTTTTACATTTATATTTTGCCAACTTTACCTAAAACAACACTTTAAAGGGCAATGTACCCGATCAGATGTTGTTTTGTTGGTAAGTATGGTGTCGATCACTAAGAGTGAAAGTTAACTCTTAATTCTACCAGTATTTTATTTATCTAGGGATAATACTAATCTAACCTAATTATTCTAATTAAATCTAATCAAACCTAAACTAACGCAAAAAGGGGGGTTTTCAGCCTGAGAGACTAGCACGAGTTTAGTTCTAACTGTCCTAAGGTGATGAAAAATAACGCACATAAGTGATTAACAAAAGATAGGGAAGTGGTCTAATGTGAGGAAAACATATTATCCAGTTTAATATAATAATATGTCTTGATTTTCTATTCGTGCAATGATTGTATTAACTCGTTGGTGGTATATCATTCCAAAGTTAGGTGCATCTTCTCTCTAGACTCGAGGTTTATCGCTAGTTAATCCTGTCACAATTAACCTAAACCCGTATAAAGCTTACAACGTTGATTAGAATCTATCTTGGTGGTTATATTGAATCCTAGCTCATGGAGGCTTTACCAACTTACTGCTTAATGGAAATTCATAAACTAGTAGTCCTAGCCCACTTACCTACCTTATGGAAAATAGGATGTTAGGTGTATGCCCAAGTCACCGTCTCAGTCCAATCTACCACTATACCAAAGATCAAAATTAGGGCTTTCTATAATTGATCCTATTAGATCTTGTTATATGAATAAGTGTTATATGTTTCTATCCTGGACTCTTAGCCTACGCCCAAACAACACCGAAGTTACAACGCATTAAATATGTAGGATTAGACCTAGTTGAATGATAGGTAAAACACATAATTAAGCACATAAATAGGTAAGAAGTGATAAACACTAATCAACCAAGGCAGATGTAATAAAGAACAATCTGATATAAAGACAAATCAAGAACCTTATATTATCATAACCTGGCTAATACCTAAAGGTATTAGCCAATTATCATTGTAACAGATACATGAAAACCATAGATGAAACGATTAAACAATTGCTACACCCGAACTCGTTATAGTGGGAGAGAATAATTAACAAGAGTTTCCCATTAAATTAGACCACTTTAAAGGTCTCTATGGCTTCATTAATCTTCTAAAATTTGTAAATTTAGTGGGATTAAAAAGCATACCCACAATCATATTTAGGGTTTGGTAATTATAGACTCTAAAAGATGGTAGATACGGCGTATTGAAATACCCATACGTTTGTATCAGAGTAACTAGCGTGGGGGCTTCCACGATAAAATTTTCCAGATTTTCATGAGCTGGTTTTGGAATACCCCATAACCAATTTTGATACTCGCGTAAGTGACCAATATGTAGTAAGTTGGTTCTTCGAATACAGAGTATTGACCAATACATAGTATTGGGGTCTTTCGGATACGGAGTTATTGACCATATGAGGTAGTCGGGCCTTCGGATACGGAGTATTGACCAATACGGAGTATTAAGGTTTTGGATACGGAGTATTGGCTGAAAATGTGTTTTTCTTGATAGTTGACCAAAGTATCATATACGACGTAGTCTGGTTGTGATGTGAGGATGCGGCGTATTCTTCAAATTCAGGCAATGGTCTTGAGTTCTTCAAAGTCTTTAGATATGGCGAATTGATGTCAGAATCAGTCAACTTTCTCAAACTCTTCGTTTATGCTTCAAAACACGTTCTTTTCTCCATCTTTTGCCCAATGCTCGATAATTACTACAAATAACAAATATAAACAATTAAGTACCAATTCGTGTAATAATTAATACAAGGTGGGTAAGAAACATGGGATAAATGATGCTATAATAATGATGTTATTTGATGTCATCAAATATCCCCCCACTTGAATCCTACTTGTCCTCAAGTAGACCTTAGAAGACTTATGAAAATGTATCCTTACAGGTGTAGGATTTTTCCTTTAAAGCAATTCATTCATTTAATTACTAGTACACAACCAAACACCTCACGAAATAGGAAAATGAAAACACTCAAATCACTCAACTAATCTATGTGGTAACATTTTAGTAGTTCGTTCAATTGCTCAGTCGTGACGAGTATTCTGTTATAAGCTTGGCAAGGATACACATCTCCACCACTAAAGCTAAGGAGTAACAAGATATAAAGTAAATTGGTTTTTTTTAAAGACTTAAAGGTCTTGAGATCAATTTTTTATAGACCTCTACCGATACCTAATTTCTAGAAAAAGGGACAACGACCTAACCAACAACACCCAGAACGTGGGATAGACACATATGACTGCATTTCAAACCTTAACCGTATAAGCTAAAGAGTAGGTACCTAAGTAGATGCTTTAAAAACCAAAAGTCATAAAACCTAGACAAGTGCGACAAACCACATAACACATCATAACAATGGAATTGACTTACATGAATCATTCAATTCCCTCACTCGATGTAAAACCAAGGGTTAGGACAAAAAGTGATATAGGGTATGGATCTTCTGACCTTTCTCCAAAAGTAATAAACCAACAAGGCAGAAAAAATCACACATACATTGACCGTAAAGACGGAATAGTAACACATATGATTTACTCGCATCCTTACTCGAATACGACTTAAGGATATAGATTAGAGAAAGGGAAAATAATTGTTTGTTAATAAAAATTTACAAAACAAATAAACTATGTCAAACAAATAAGTACAAGTTGCTAGAATACTAACTTTCCTGCCCGAATCCCTTGATAAAGACACAAATTAATTTACACAAACGTCTTGATTTATGCTATGATTCAAACCAAAGTTCTACCAAAACTTGGAGACCCCGAAAGTTTTCTTATTCCATGTAACTTCAGCAAAGCTTTCTCATACAATGCTTTAGCCGACCTTGGTGCTAGCATTAATTTCATGCCATATTCTCTATACGCGAAATTATCTCTTGAACTCTCAAACCTACTAAAATGAGCGTAAGATTAGCCGACAGATCGTTTCAACACCCCATTGAAATAGCTGAAAACATGCTCGTTGAAGTTGGTAAATTCACTTTTCCTTTGGATTTTGTTATTCTCGAAATGGAAGAAGACAGTAAAGTTCCTCTAATCTTAGGGAGACCTTTCCTCCATACTGCCGATGCAGTAATTCGAGTTAAACAGAAATAACTCAATCTTGGAGTTGGTACTGAACGAATGACCTTTCACATTGATTCAGCGATGAAACACTCATATTCAAACAATGATACATGTTTTAGTATTGACGTTATCGATGAAATCTTAGAAGAAGATTTTGATTCTCTTCTCGATGAAGGGAGTAAAATCCTTCATTTCGTCGAGGGAACTATTCTCGAAGAAAAACTCTTTGCTAAATTCGATGAATTCATGGCAATGACCGTCGATGAAAACTCTGAATCTGACTCCAAAACCGAAGAACTACCATTCAAAAAGATTACCTTTAACACTGATTATAAAATCAAGACGTCTCTTGAAGAACCGCCTTCAGATCTTGAATTAAAACCTCTTCCTGATAACTTAGAATATGTATTTTTGGAAGAACCTTCTTTTCTTACAGTGATCATATCATCTCAGCTTTCTGAGCAAAATAAAAATAAGCTCATCTCTATTTTAAAAAGACACAAGCAAGCCTTCGCTTGGAAAATGGTTTCAAGGATTTCTTACTATATATATAATATAAATATAAATATATAATAAGTAGTCCCAAAAATATCAATAATAAGAAATTCCAAGAGGCTTTTTTAAAAGGAAAATTACTTTTACCCAAAGTAAAATCCCTAACCTTCCCGGGTCGTGTCCCGACGAGGTGCGAATTTGAAAATCGAGGTAACGTTTGAGAATTTATGCTTGAATATCACAAATTTTGATTTGGTTATCTATTTCTACTAATAATATGCTAAAACAAGTAAAGGCACGCTAAAAACGAAAGCAATTAAGGCTAAAACACTAAAAACGATAACGGGATTCAAATCCCGTTCTTTAAAAAACTAAATTCTACAAATTTAACCCTACAAAAGCAAATTTAATTTTTATAAATCCTAAATGATAAAAGAAAATTTAAAAAAAAAGAATTATATTTTTTTGACTTTTATATTATTTATTATGAATTAAAAACAGATTTAATCTAAAAAATGCATAAAAATAGTAAACTAAATGGGAAAATTCTGAGTAAATTATAAAAAGTACTTTGAGTAATGCTGAATCCAGGAAAAATAAAATGAGCTAAACAGCTTATCTAAATAAGCAGAAAATAAGCAAAAAGGGGCTGAAAGCTTAAAGGCTAAAAAGGGTTTAAATATTAAATTGGGTGAATGTATAAACGAAAAAGACCCTAGGGCAGTTGGTGAGTGTGTGGTGTGTTGAGGTGCTTGGTATAAAAGGGGGAGGTCACAGGTTCGACCCATGTGACCCCTCTTTTTTAGATAACATTTTTTTTCTTTTTCTTTTTAAAAACATATAAAATAAGCAAAATTTACAAACTTTAAAAAAGAAATTTTTTACAAAACTAAAAATAAGCTAGGAATAAGGAAAAGAAAAGTTGACAGTTTGCTTTTTAAGCTTAATGACTAAAAAGGCTACTCTGTTTGAAATCTTAAGACTCAATAAGCTAAAAGAAAAGACAAATAAGCTAAACATGCCAACTCCTAGACCTAATAAGCATATAGGAACAAAAATAAGCTAACAAAATAAGCTAGAAAACTATGAAAAGGCTAAAAGACAATATGCATTAAAATAGATTTATGAAGGGCTTTTGACAGATTTAGAACTAAAGATAAGACTAAATATGCTAAAAGATTAAGCTAAAAGCT
>BQNB010117121.1:0-19411 GCA_026074375.1 Tanacetum coccineum
TCTAATCCTTATACTAACTACGAGCTAAGACTTGTTACAACTTTGGAAGTGACCGACACTTTTCGTGTTTCCAACATTTCAGTACCTGTGTTAGACTCTTCTTGCTCACCAATCTCATCTGACTCTTCAGAATCATATCTATCAACACTTGTGTGCATCCCTTTCCTTGCCATCTGCTTTCTCCTTCTTCCAGACTTGTTTGTTGGTTCATCCTCCTTAGATTCATCATCTTTATCTTCTTTCAGTCTTTTTGGAGTCTTCGTTTGAAGCTCTTCACCAAATTCTTTCTTTGATTTACAAGATCCACCATTCTTTTTGCAAAATCTTCTCCTTGAAGTTCACTTCCAAGCATGCTCTTTGACAACTCTGCATTAGCTTCAAGCTTTGCTCTAATCAAATCCCAATCTTCATTTGTGTAATGCTGAGCCTCAAACTGTACTTGAGCTTTTCTTTTCTTCTGTTGCTCAGTCAGCTCTTCTTCTTCTGCAATTCTTTGTGCTAGGAGAGCATCCAAATGTATTTGCTTAGCCTCCTCTTCTTTTTGTAAGGAATCCAATCTTATTGCTTCTGCAAGGCTAGCTTCTTCTTGTAAAATTTGTTCCTTTGACTTCTTTGGAGTTTCTTCACTCAGCATAGGAGCTTTCCCTTCTCTTTGTCCTTTATCTTCACCAGCAGTATTAATCTCACCAGTATTAAGTTCAGCAGTATTAACTTCAGCAGTATTAACTTGAGCTGAAGGTGTACTACCAGTATTAACTTGACTTTCAGCAGGTTCTTCAAAATCTAAGATTTTGGTAGGAGTTGGTGTAGATTTGGGTTTCCTTCTGTAAATCTTGCTACCAAGAGGGGCTTGTGATCCCTTAAATCCTTCAGAAGCTACATTAGTTAAGATTTGTGCAGCCTCTAAGGTAGAAGGACTTATTTGATCTGCTTGAGCCTCCCCTGAATCCTTGCTCTTTTCAGGAGTAGCAAATTCATTTCCTTGATCTGTTTGAGAAGGAACTTCTTGATCCTGACCCTCTGCATCCTCTTCATCCTCAGTTTCCTCTCTTTTTCTCTTCTGCCTCAACTTATTTTCTAGCTTCTTGACCTTCTCTATCAGCTGTAGGATTGTTGTTCCAAGAGTCTGCTTAGTGTCACTCAGTTCCTTTTCTAAGGATTCTACTCTTGATTCCAGCCTAGGTACAAGATCTAGCAGGTTCCTAAGTTGCTCACTTTCTTCACTAGTTCTAGATGTTTGAATCTCAGGTTCATGTGAAGGTGGTGGAGACATATGATAAGAAGGTTCAAATGATGGACCTTCTGTTTCATTATGTGGAGGTGATGGAATTTGAGGAGATGGTGGATGAGTTGGTTGGGTGTCAGGAATGGTAGTGATGGGTGGAGATGAAAATGTTATTGGTGGAGTAGGTTGTACAGGTTGGATAGGAGGTGGTGAAGATGTTAGTTGTACACTTGATGGTTGAGGGGGTGGTGTTGTAGATTGTACAGGTTGAGTTAGTGTTGGAGGGGATTGTTCAGTTTGTGTTAGTGGAGGTGGTTGTGTTATAGGTGGAGGAGTTGATGTTATAGGTGGAGGGGTTTGTACATGAGATGGTGTAGGAGTTGGTACAGGCTGAGATGGTGTTGGAGCAGCACTTGGTTGAGGTTGACCTGCATCAATGGTTAGCATAGCAGGCAACAATGGTCTATGTATCCCTTGAAAACTTCTTTTCATATTTCCAAAAATCTTTTTGGTTAATAATACAGGCACAAAAAGGTTTTTGTTTTCAGTCTGTATATTCAAAATCATTTGAAGAAAACGAGGGTACATTAAAAACTTTGATTTGCTTTTTAAATTTGAGATCATTCCATCAAAGATAAGTTTTGAAAAGTTAAAGTCTCTTCCAGTGGAAAGACAGATCAAAGCAGTGGCAATGTTGCTACCAAACTGATCCCATCCTCCACTTTTGGAGCTTATACAATGAAGAATGTGATGGATTAAAAATCTCCATTGGGGTGTAAACTGACTTTTCCAAAATGTAAAAGTTCTGTCATTTACATACCCAATATTTTGTAATCCTGCAAAAATCTCTTCATTTTGCAACATGTTAATCCCTGAAGCATCTGCTAATTGGAGTTGCCTCCTAACAGACTCTTCAGTGATTGTATATTCAATAGAATCTATGGTTGCATTAAGTTGTTGAGTCCCATCTGCAAGTGTTCTGGTAGTTGCAGTCTGCCAAAACTGCTTAACAAGGGAATCGTAGATAGGTGGATTGTGAGTGAGAGCATACCTCAATTTTGAGCGTCTGAGGAAATCCACTATCTCTGTGTAACCAGCACTCTCAGCAGGTTTGAATAAGAAACCCACTTGATTATACTTATCACAATACTTGAGTTGCGCCATTGAAAGATTTGGTGAAAAATATTTGAATCGTTCAAAATTAGTACTGGCGATGCGACGTTTGAAAGATTAGGTCTGGTAGTGAGAGTAATTTTACTGATTGCTTTTGAGAGAGGATCTTTACAAGAAAAAGATAATAGGGTAAATAGTGATAAGGATGAAAGAGAAATTACTTTATCCTTAGATAGGTACTCTATCAGCGATTTAGGCGGCTAAAAGATCTTCAACGGTTATATTTGAATAAAATAAATTGATTTTATTTCAATCAGTATTAAGTGAAAGCGACCAGACTTAAAAATTACACTACCAGACTTAAATTAGTCAACCAGTATTAATAATGACTCACCAGACTTAACATATTTTCAACCAGTTTTAATTATATTTACAGCAAGTTGACCACAACATCATTACTTACAACCAATCTGCATCCAATTAGCAAGTGACAGCTGGCATGTCCTTTTTCATGTCCAAGTTGAGCCTGCAACATCCTTTCCAACTCCAAGTAGTACCTGCAAAGTTAGTCTATACAAGAAAGGCAATTCTAATCTAACTTATAATTAGCAGAATTAACCTAAGATAACTACCAGACTTAATACTTAACTACCAGTATTAAGTGGTTACCAGATTTAACTTTTACACTAGCAGACTTAATACTAAGCTACCAGTATTAAATCTCTATATTACCAGAATTAATCCTAAACTACCAAAATTAAGTCTAGATTATACTATTTTACATAAAATTTACACTTTTTCCTCCCCTTAAATGTAGCTTATGGGTTTACCATCCCAATGTTAACCAGCAAAAAATTAAACCTTGGACCATCAAATTCTTTGGTTAACAGATCTGCTACATTTAAGTTCGTGTGAATTTTCTGCACTTGTATCAACTTCTTCTCATAGCAATCCCTAATGAAGTGTTGCCGTATCTCAATGTGCTTCGTCGTTGAGTGATAGACAGGATTCTTGATTATGCAAATGGTGCTTTGATTATCAATATGGATAATGGTGTTCATGAAGTTGAAACCATAGTCTAATAATTGATTTTGCAGCCATAGCACTTGCCCACAGCAGCTTGCAGCAGCTACATACTCAGCTTCAGTTGTTGAAGTAGCCACTCTTGTCTGCTTTTTGTACTGCCATGAGATTAACCTCCTTCTAAGAAATTGACAGCCACCAGTTGTTGACTTCCTATCAAGGTTAGCAGCAGTATAATCACTGTCCGAATAAGCAACTAAGTCTAGTGGAGATTCTCTTGGATACCATAAGCCTAGCTTTGGTTTTCCTTTGATGTACTTGAAAATCCTTTTGACTTTTCCACTGATACTACCTTTACTTCCTCTAAAAGTAACATAACCCACTTTGGATAGTTCTTGATAATCTTCAAGATGGGCCCTATTACCAGTCATGTGTCCAGAACATCAACTATTGAAAATACCTCTATGCTCCATATGCTTCAGTGGATGATCCTGCACAATCAAAAAGAGATTAGTTTCTCTTTGTGACCCAAGCCTTCATAGGCTTGGGTCTGCCTTGTGGACCTCTAGAAATATTAACATTTGAATCAGGGGTTGGTCCACTATTGGTATTGGAGAGTGGTATTACTTTTCTCCAAACACAACCTACTAAGGTCTTAACAGCAGTGCCCATTTTGCCCTTAACAGCATATTTCTTTGACTTGTGTGCTGTATTCCTTAAAAAGGGTCTATATATAGGTGAACTTTGTTTTGAAAAACATTTCTTTGGACTTTTAAGATTCACCTGAAAAAGTTTAGGGCTGGTTTTGTTTGAAGTCTAGTTTGATACTGGTCTATTTACTCTAGCAGTATTAACTTGCACACTACCAGAATTAACATTATGTTTGCCAGTATTAAATCTAAAACTACCAGACTTAATTTGAGTGCCAGCTGAACTAACAGAACTAACATTTCCATGACCAGTATTAACATTTACCCTACAAGTTTTAATAGTTTTGCTAGCAGTACTAAGGTTGGGTCTAATGTTACTTAGTTGTACAGGTCTGGGAGTGAACTGATTTGCTTTATTCACCCTGTTAGTGTTAGTCCAGGTCGGTGTGGCTTGTCGAACATCAGCATGAACCACCCTTTTGCTCTTAAGAGCAGCTTCCCTTTCCATCTTCTTCTCATAATAGTCACAGTCCTTAATCAAGTGACTAAGACTTCCACACACAAAACATTTTTTTTTTCAAAAGAATATCATGCATTTAATTCCCTTTCCATTCGTTGATTCCAATTCTGTCTGTTATTTGAAGGAATAGGTGAGGGAGTCACTTGTGTCCTAATTGGTTGCCTAGGAGTTTTTACATGCTATGCACAACTAGGGACAACTGTCTGTTTGGGTTTAGGCACTTGTGGTTGAGTCTTTTGGGTGGCAATGGTAACTTGCTCAATAGAAGGTATAGGGATATGGTCATGGATAGGGTTATCATTGACTGAATGGTCAGATACAGCTCCTAGCTCCCCATCACTGTCATTGGATGGACAGATTGAGAAAACAATGGAACTAGCATCAGACACTGTAGGACTAGGAGATTGAGGTTGAGGTCCATATTTACCATACTCATACAGAGAATCATCTATGTCCTCCTGTTCCCTAGGGGTATAATCACCACTAAGAGGATGGGGGACACCTTTATATATCTACTGTTTGAATCTGCTATGAAGTGGGATATCATAATATCCCTTCATCCTGTTCCCTAAGACAAAAATCCTACTTCTCATACTTTCCTATTTATTCCTAGGACTTCAGCTTTTGGACTTTATGCTATGTCTAACCTAGTTAACAGTTGAGCTCATCCACAATCAATAGCTTCCTAAGATTTTAGAAGATGCCAAACATGACATCACAATTTTTTGTAAAGCATCTTTGTCTTTGACTAGCTTTATTCCTATTCTTCTATACTTTTTGTTTTCATTTTTTCAAAAATTTGCTTAGCTGAAAATTTAATTTTGTCAGTTAAGGAAGTTGGCTGTTTGGGGAGGTTTAAGTGGATTCTACTTCTTAACAGCTAACTTTGAGGGGCAAACTAAGGCAGCTTTGGTCTCCCAATTAGATTGCTAATTCATCATACTTATGCTTGAGTGCTTTATATGAATTAAACACAATTTAGGAGTCACATTGTTTCCTCTTTATTAACAGTGAAAGCCATTAGAGCATGATTGAGTTCCCATCTGCAGTCTGCTGTCTACTGATTGATTAGACTCTTCATCAATGGTCATCAAGGCTTCCCCCCCCCCCCCATTTTCAGTTTCATGGCTTCCTTTGCATTTTCTTAGAGTTCCCATTACCACCCAAATCGTGTCTGATGGCTGCCAGTTCTCTTTGGCATCATCCATGCCATGAAAAGTTGAGTTGATCTTTTGGAACAAACCATTAAAATAGTGTTTCATTGGCTTTCCTTTTTTATCATCAGCAAACTGTTCTGCCGTGTGGTTGGAATGAACCATGTATACATCATCCTTCCTTAGGTGACTCGCTTCTTTAGTTCCCATTCTGAATCACTTTCCAGACCTCATTTTTCTTTATACTAATGATAATGTTCCATCTCCATCGCCCATGTATCAATAATCATACTTTTTGAAGAACGGGCTGTTTAATGTTGATAGTGTGTTTGTGTGATATTTGTGGTGGTTAGCAGGAGAATCTCCTTTGTTGGATGCTGGTACAGATCCATCCAAAGATACATCATCATGAAGAGAAAGTTCCTCATCATCATGAAGAGAAAAATTATCGTTTGCCAGAGCATGACTACTTGATTTGGTGGATTAAAAGGTTTTGATCTTTTGTTCAATCTTGTGTAAAGTCCCTTTGGTGTTCTGTACCACTTGTAGGTTCCTTATAAATAGGATCTCAATGTGCCATAATCGACTTATAGTCCTTTGATTTAAATCCAAAGATACTATGAGAGACATATAACCGTGGATTTACAAAATATTGACGCGGAATTCAATATCTATACCAAGATGAACACAAGTGCAAAATATCAAACTGCTATTACTATTACTATTTGGATTTAAATTCTCATAAATCTTCTATGTTTAACAATCTTATTCTATGTTCCTTTTATATGCTTAAGGAACCCTAAAACGCGTTAAGAGATAATGCTTATCTCTTCCTAAATCAACGCTAATTGATAACTATTACTATAATTAAAACAGACTTAACTAGTACTGCCACTCTACCAGTATTAACTTTAATACTGCCAGACTTAATATTAGTACTGCCAGTATTAACTAATACTACCAGACTTAACTGTTATAATACCAGTATTAAGTCTTTTACAATCAATCTAGTCAACCATATTAAATACCATAATTAAGTATTCAATATCAATTGTAACTCCTAAATCAACATTAAGCTTCAACCATAAGTCTTCAATCATCATTAATGCCTTTAAGCTAGGTTAAAGTCTTCAACCATAAAGTCTTCAATCAAACATTATGTCTTATATCTACATTTATTGTCTCTAGTTGAACTTCTCTTTTATCATGAATAGTTGCATAAATATTTCAACGTATTAAGAAGACTTTTAATTCCCAACTTTTTTAGTCTCAAGTCTGTATTTTTCTTCATGAGGTTGAATTAGACTTTGACTTGACTTGGTTTTTCATCCTTGCTTGGTTTGTATGTTTTTTGGCTTTTTTTGTCCTTTCCTATGAATATTCATTCTGCACTTAATACAAATGCAAACATACAGAATTACAGTATTTTTGTCGTTTTTTAGTATTTTAAGTCCGTTTTTACTGTTTGACTCAAGCAGTATTAACTTTAATACTGCCAGACTTAAGTTAATGCTGGCAGACTTAACTTGCTCTACCAGACTTAACTTCTATACTAACAGTACTAACTATGACTAACAGACTTAACTTTAATACTAAGAGTATTAAGTCTGTTTACAATATTTTCCTAACAGTTAATCCTATTTTTCTTACATGATTAATATAACTAGCTTATAGTTAGTCATGTGTTTACTTAAAATCATTTGATTAGACAAATGATTAAGTTTAGATGTAATAGAAAATATTTTTCTTTGATCATTAACTATGTTTAATAATGCCATATTCACACCTTAAGTGATTTGTCGTCATCAAGTAAACTTACGACTAAATAACTTGTTTACGTAAACTTTTACGTAGTATGACATTATATTTGTTATTATACAAACATGAAGATCATTAAATATAAATATCATTTTTGCGCGAATATTTGTATTAACAAAAATCATGTAAGTTTTTTTATATAAATCATGGTATTGATTGTATTGTGTCAACTAGTATAGACCTAGAAACTCTCTTATGTGTGGGAGATTTTTCGTGACCCCCTTCTTACCTCGTCTAATCTTCTAATCGATTGATTTGAATACCTTATAACACGCATGTTAATGTTTCTTGATCTCTGATCTAAGCACATTAACTGTTTTTTATTAGGTTGGTATTTCTTTGCGATTTAGGGCCTCGAGGTTTTTTTAGGTTACATTAATCGTTGCATATTAAGGGTTCGTTCATCTTTAATTGATGTTCTTCAATATTTTATTCTTTGTCGTAATAATGGAAGCAGGCTAGGGAGGCATTGATTGGTTGTTTGATAACCCTAATTATTAGGGTTTTTTTGCCCTAGTTTTTGGTGTTCTGTTCTTTTATTTTTATTCGTGGGTTTGTGAGAGATGGAGAAGGAGGATCCGGCTATTGTTACGAATTATTTGGCTAATGATTACGATGTTTTCATTGCTAAGTTGAGTTCTGATGTAGATATATCGCATGGGTCTACTGGAAGGGTGGATCCAAAGGTTCATGTGGGGGAGAACCAAAAGATGTGGGCACGGTTAAGCCTATCTCTTTTGCAGCCGTATTACAAATAAAGACCTCTAAGAAGACGGTAGTGGTTTCTAAACTTCATAATGATGAACGGGTGGAGGGTGCCGCTGTTGTCATTCATATGGAAGCTATTAAAGAGGTTAGCTCGGCATTTGAAAATACGTTGTTTGGGTATTTCATTGGAAAACACCACTGGTACAAAAACTGGTATTGGTCACTCCAAAAATGTGTGACGATATACATATGGTCACACGTGTTTTTTGGGTGTTTGTCACTAAAGATCGCGCCACTGTAGGTCACATACGGTCACGTTAGGGAGTTCGTGGCTATTTCCATTGAAAAAGAGTGATCGAAACCCGAATATGTGTGACAAATTAGGCACAAGTTTTGTTGGATTAATCAGTATTAGTGACCGTAAACACTTTATAGTCACACGAATGGTTTTTGAGAGTAACTATTGTTCGTCCTTTGGCCACATAAATATATAATATATGTGACATTTGAGATGATTTATTCAAGTAAATGTGTATTTTGTGTGACTATTTCCCGTCTTGTGGCCACATGAATATATAATAAATGTGACGTTTGTGATGATTTAGTCACACAACATGTGTTGTTTTTTTGGAGTTAGTCACATACAATTTAAAAAAATTGGCCAAAAGTCTTAATAAGTGTGACCATATGCTTTTTAAAATCAAGTAAATGTGTATTTTATGTAACTATTGTTCATCCAATGGTCACATGAATTTTATGTTTGTGTGGCCTTTTGTAATATTTAGTCACACAAAGCATGTTTTTTTAATTTAGTCACATACAAGTTAACCAAAAGTGGTAAAAAGTGTTAATAAGTGTGACCATATGTTGTTTAAAGTCAAGTTAATGTGTATTTTGTGTGACTATTCTTCATCCAATGGTCACATGAATTTTTAGTTTGTGTGACATTTTGTAATATTTAGTCACACATCAAATTAAACAAAGAGTGACCAATAATATTGATAAGCGTGACCATATTATGTGAGTGCATCTTTTAGTCACATATAACAAATCAATAATTTGTGTCATTATATATATATATATATATATATATATATATATATATATAGTGGGATTTTCAATACAAAACCACTTTTTTGTACAAAACCTACAAAACCAATTAAGAACCATTAGATCATCTAATCAATGGATGAGATCACTTGTTCCATTAATGTAATTATTGAAATCAAAAGGATTGGTAAATAAAGACATTTAAATCTGTTAAGGGTATTTTAGGAATTTTAATATTAATAATTTTCAAAACTGTCTCACGTAACCTCTCCATTTAAGTAGGAGAAATTAAATTAGGTCAAACTTTCTCCATTTAAGTAGGAGAAATTAAATTAGGTCAAACTTTCTCTTTCTCTTTCTCTTTTATTTCATTCGCCTCCACTTTTCTCCTTGCCCACAACCATCTCCAGAAAAACCCACTAAAAAGTATTACATCTCCATTAATCTTCTTTTGTGACCGGATCCGTTGCCAGGCCCCGTTGGCCACCGGATTTGTAGACACATTTTCTTCCATCAGTCGGCCATGGTTCCTCCAAGGCTCCAATGCTCCCCACAAGTATTAAACAAATCTCATCAGATATTGGTTCATTGTTGGATTTTTTTTCGAAGGCTGGTGATGGTTGTGCTAGAGGAGGATGACGATTGCGAACCGGTTGTGGGCAAGGAGGCGAATCCACCATAACCGAACCCACCTGAACTTGAACCTGATTCGATTCCACAAGAACCAAACCCACTAGACGGATTTGTTGCATTTTATTACATATTAAAGGTTCCATTTAAATCCGGAAACGATGTGGTGGTTGTGCTAAAGCTGGACGACGGCGTCCGAATGTCGAATATGACGACGGCCGGATATCGAATCTACTATTTATCACTGATTTAAGGTTTGATTTTTTATTTAATATGGAATCTCGCTTCTGGTTTGATTTTGTGGATGACGAAGCCACGGATGGTGGTGATGGTGTTTGTCTTGTCCGAGAAGAAAGGGGGTAACGTGCTAACTGTTTATTGGTGTTCACCAATTACACATATCTAAAGTAACATATTACATTCGCATCTCTTTATTATTTTGGAATACAAATGATGGATTGCTTTTTACGGACTTGTCATGTTGTGAAAATAGCTAGTTTATAAATTGCTTAGTGACTCATAGGTGGTTTTTTAGAGTAAAAAATGGATAAAGCAAGATCTTGCTATACTATATCTGAATTCGTGAATATAATAATCATGTATGTTTCTCTTAATATGCAGTTAAAGTATCAGATGTCACGAAGAATCGCCGAGTGCATATATGTTTTTTGAAGTGGTGCATATATGTTCTAATTATATTGACGAAGAATCGCAACGTGCACATATGTTACTGGAAGTCTATTCATATAGTTCAAAAACATTGATGAGAAAGTGAAGCGTGCACGTATGTTCTTCGAAGAGGAAAAAGAGTGACCAAAACCCGAATATGTGTGACAAATTAGGCACAAGTTTTGTTGGATTAATCAGTATTAGTGACCGTAAACACTTTATAGTCACACGAATGGTTTTTGAGAGTAACTATTGTTCGTCCTTTGGCCACATAAATATATAATATATGTGACATTTGAGATGATTTATTCAAGTAAATGTGTATTTTGTGTGACTATTTCCCGTCCTGTGGCCACATGAATATATAATAAATGTGACGTTTGTGATGATTTAGTCACACAACGGGTGTTGTTTTTTTGGAGTTAGTCACATACAATTTTAAAAAAATGGCCAAAAGTCTTAATAAGTGTGACCATATGCTTTTTAAAATCAAGTAAATGTGTATTTTATGTGACTATTGTTCATCCAATGGTCACATGAATTTTAAGTTTGTGTGGCGTTTTGTAATATTTAGTCACACAAAGCATGTTTTTTTTTAATTTAGTCACATACAAGTTAACCAAAAGTGGCCAAAAGTGTTAATAAGTGTGACCATATGTTGTTTAAAGTCAAGTGAATGTGTATTTTGTGTGACTATTCTTCATCCAATGGTCACATGAATTTTTAGTTTGTGTGGCATTTTGTAATATTTAGTCACACATCAAATTAAACAAAGAGTGACCAATAATGTTGATAAGCGTGACCATATTATGTGAGTGCATCTTTTAGTCACATATAACAAATCAATAATTTGTGTCATTATATATATATATATATATATATATATATATATAACAGATCAATTAAAAACAAAAAGCAATTTCAAATTGAATAAAACTCGAATGTATATAACTGAACCAAATATACAATTGTAATGTCGTACATAATCAAATTCTCAGCTAAACACAATCTATGAACATTTCTAAGTAGTTGCATAAAGGAATAGTTATTTGCTTGTTTCTTAAAAAAGATGCCAAGCTGCTACATGTCTCTCTTCTGTCAGCGGAGCTCGTCATCCTACACCACTATCAACGATCACCATCACCATGCCTACAACCACAACACAATGTACTACACAAACACGCATACCTTAAAAATAACAATCGAAGGTACTGCAATAGCACAAACTTCTTTAACAGCACTAATATACTCGAACAGTATTAACATATATATTAGCAGCATTAATTTCCCTTAATCCCAATAGCAGTATTAACAAAGAACCAGCAGCACTAATATATAAGCAGCATTAATAACTACGAACAGGCAGCACTAATATCATATTGGCAGCATTAATGTTGAGCAGTATTAACCATGAGCAGTATTAATATCATATTGGCAGCATTAATGTAATATCATACAAGTACAGAGATGAGAAGCAGCTTACAGGGACAAGATAAGGCAATACAACAGTTGCTGAATTCAAAGCAGCCTCAACATATTTATTCGACGTGTACCTTGCAGCTTTCTCCATACTTTCAACTGTTGCTGCAACTTCTTGTTCGACTGTTGCTACATTTCCTCTTCAAACCTTCTGAATTCTTCCATGGCTTCTTCTGCAGATGAATCAAGGTATCACGTACATATGATTTTTATGTATTTATGTTCTAATACAGCAATTGGAAACGCTAACTGGCATATAGACAAAGTAGGTTTACTTCAAGAACCTTCGTTTACAGGTGAGCATGTTCTGGTATATTGGGATTAAGGACGTCCAAGATGAAGGCGGTTGCCTCACGTATCAAGTTCAATGAAGAGATGAAATGAAAGAAAACATTGGAAATTGGTTAAATTTAGGATCTCGCCAATTGCATGTTTCACCAACAGTGAGATCACATGAGTAGTCACGAAAAGCGGAGACATATACTAATCAATCAAGACATTTTAATGATGACATGTCACTAATAAGATGATCAGACCTAAAGGAAAATATATGTTATTGTGTTGTAATCAACAGGAGAACCTCCCTCTATTTGGGCCATTATTAAAGCAAAATTAACAGCTCCCTGTTAACACAAAACAAGGTTATCTTATTATATATAAAAAAATATTGTTATTGAAGTATTATGGTTAAGTACCCGTGGATCTGAACGAAGAATGGTTTGCAAAAGAAAAAAATAGTTAGGTGCATATCCAACCTGCACCAATTCAAGTGTTATTTCACAAGGACTTATAGAATATTGAACATTGCAGATCTGTAAAAGATGTTGGACCAACCTGCATCGAATAAATCAAGATTTTATCAAACTCTCTTCGCTCAATAAAAGCTACAATAAATTTTGGGGTGGCCTCGCTTTCATGTAGATTTTTAATGCAAGATCAATATCGAGTGTTTATAAGAAGAGAAACAAAATTAGATGTGATATATAAAATATATATGCAACACGAGATCATGAAAACTTTAAAACTTCTTTCAACCTTCATGAGGTCTCTAAGCTCCTCGCTACATTCCAATTTGTCTTCACCCAACCAATTCTCCAAAAGATTATTCTTATTCTGATTGACAACCAAGCGAGATAGTTCCAATGATTCAAATTCATTGAGTTTCCCATTGAAAATAAGGGTCCCAAAATACTGCAACAATGGTGGTGTCTGCAGCCATTAATATACACCAAAATACCCCAAATTTCAGCAAGCGATGACACAGGTTTGCAGCCATTAACATACACCAAATGACCCCAATTTTCTACAAGTAACGACACGTGTTTGCAGCCATTAACATACACCAAACGACCCTAATTTTTAGCAAGTAACGACACACTTTTGCAGCCATTAACATATACTGAACAACTCCAAATTTCAGCAAGTAATGATATGTTTGCAGCCATTAACATACACTAAACGACCCCTAAAATGTCTGTTTCAGTATATATTTGTATCACAACCCCTATCTTTGTGATCAGAGAAAATTGTGCAAATTAGCAATGTAGTATCTCTTTTTTTACTAACGAAGGGAATGTGCATTTATTATTACATAAAATAGCTCATTTTATTACAAATCATAGCAACATTTGCTATACATATGCCAATTAGTTGTCCGTTTGTGCCTGTACCTGCAATCTAGTCATAGTTGGATTAAGTAATTGATTAGCTCATGATTACGTTTGACAGGTGCGCCTGGTATTGGTTTCACACCTTATGTCATCACAGTTAAGGCAGGAGAGGTATTTATCCTAACTTTTACTTAAAATATTAGAAGTGGATTTACATTTAGATCGTGTCTTAAATACTTTTCAGTTATAAGTATGGATCACAAATCATAATTATCTTGAAACAGGGAGTTAGGGACCTTTAAAATGTTTTTTTATGCTCCAGTAAGTGGTGTTATGATAAGTCCATTTACATGTTTATCAATGGATATTACTATATGAATAGCCTTTACTTGTGATCAACGGATCTCTTATTTGCTCCATACTGAAGTTCTTAAATTTTTATATGTATAAGAATATGTTCAAATTTATGTCCAAAATGTTGCCCTATCTACATTCATTTAGATAATTAGCCCTATCTACATTCATTCCACGCAACATCTTCTATTGTGTAACATGGGCACAACTCACTAAACAAATCATCAATCAATTGCAATAAAAATGTCTAAAACTTAAAAAGTTAGTTAAATCAGGAGCAAACAATAGAAAAAAGGAGTATAGAGAAAGTATTGTAAATTCTGTTGTATTGTTATTGATGTTCAATGTGACATTTTATCAAGCATATAGTGTGCAGACAACACACTCTAATCCAACATATAGCCTATTGAAATAAGAAACAAAATGAACTAATGATCAAACAAAAAGCAAATTAAATCTTAATTAACAAAATAATCCATTTCTTAAAAGAAAAAAACAACTAATGTAAACAGCAGACTCGTCAATCACAAATGCCTATAGTGTAAGTAATACTACTATAGAACCATGTTAAACTCTAATTACCTATCTGAGATAAAAAGATATGAGATAGATTTAAATTTCAAACTCTTTGATGGTGACTAGTGATGGCTTATGGTTGAGAACAGATACGAAAGATGATTTTTGTGAGATTAAGAAATTAGTTTTAAGAGAAAATACTATGAAGAGGTTAAGTTTGAGGATGTGAGATCTAGGCCACAAATAAAAATGTGTGGAGGGTTAATTTGATTTTGGGGAAAAGTTTAGGCGGGCTTCTGGAAAGTTAAGAGGGAAACTCTATTTTTACTAAAATTATGGGGGGCTTGTAGAGTCTAGGTTACACTTAATCATGTATTTCTATGGTTTAGTGTGACCATATATGACTATTTTGGTCACATAGTTCAAGTGTGTTGACATATATTGTCACTTTTAAATGTATACGTGACTAATTGCTTCAAACTATACTTTTCAGTTGTCACACATTTTCAAATTCATAAAGTGGCTAAATATACAGCAAAAAAATAGCAGTCACTTTAAATAATGTGTGACAAACTTGACTATATGATTTAGCCACATACACAATTACTTATTGTGACCAATATGGATTTTGGTCACAATGTTCAATTGTGTGACAATATATTTTGTCCACATATGTAATATATATATAAAGGTGGTGACTAATTTATCAAACTTAATTTGTATCTGTTAACAACTTCCCAAATTATAAGAGAACTAAATAAACAATAAAAAAATTACCAGTTTAAGTCAAGTCCACATAAATAATACCAAAATGTGTGATAATGAAATTCTGACATGTACGACAAAATGATTTTCAAGTGTGTTGTTTTATTTTATCCTGGTACATTTAGTCACATAAATATCTGACTGTGTGGCCGTTCAAAAAACAGCATGTGTGACGAAATCCCATATTTGTACTAGTGCACCTTGCGTTTCCTCTTGTGGAGAATTATGTGAAGAACACTTGGGCTAAGTTCGGTTTAAAGAAGGTTATGCGCAAGAATGGTTTTTTCTTTTTTCAATTTGCTACACGTGATGGTACGAAAAAGGTTTTAGAAAGTGGTCCATGGTTGGTTAGGTCAGTGCCATTGATATTGAACATTTGGACTCCTAATGTTAAATTGATAAAGGATGAGATCACATCTGCTCCTGTTTGGGTTAAGTTGCATAATGTCCCAATACTTTCTTATTCTGAGATTGGTTTAAGCCTAATTACTACCCAACTTGGAAAGCCGATTATGTTAGACTCGTACACTAGTAGTATGTGTCTTGATCCGTGGGGTAAAAGTACATATGCTAGGGCGCTTATTGAAATGAAGTCGGATAAGTCGTTACTTGAATCTGTAGTGGTTACTGTCTGATTCACTGATGGAAGGGGACATTCTTTGGAAACCATTGAGGTTGAGTATGATTGGAAGCTACCCCGTTGTGCTACATGTTGTATATTTGATCATACATGTGATCAATGCCCTAAAAGAGTGGTGGAGACTAAATCTACTCAGGTTGTTCAAGATGGAAATGACGGGTTTGTTATTGTTACTCGTAAGAAGGGTAAGGTTAAAGCACCCCCTAAAAAGCAGATTGGTGGAATTAGGTTAACTAAGCCTAAACCTAATATGTACTACCGTCGAGTTAAGAAAGGAGATTCATCTAACCATAATGAGGCTTCTGCTAAAGTTAGTGACCCAATGCCTAAAGCGGCTATGCCTAATTCTATATCGCCTTGTAGTGGGGTGGAGTTGAAAAACAAATTTACATTGCTTGATGAGGATGATGGTCAGAATGTCCTTAACATTATTAATGAGAGCGATAGCGAAGAGGTGGACGAGGAGATGATCCTTGAAGGCGACAAGGGACATGTGCATACTGATAATCAGGTGAAGGGGGCAAGCACTCCCATAGATACAGTTTCCCATGATTAGTGTCGCCTCTTGGAATATTCGAGGAATGAATCTCTCCCCAAAACAAAGTGAGGTTCGACATGTAATTAATGTTAACAATCTTGCTGTTTGTGCCATTCTGGAATCCCATATTGCTAGCTCGCGGTTGGATGTGATTTGTTCACGGGTTTTTCATCACTGGAATTGGACCTCGAATAGTTCATCATGCTCTAAAGGCACTCGAATTATTCTAGGTTGGAATGCTGATATTGTGGACACTAGTATTATTACCCAAGATGACCAGGTTATGCATACTCGGTTATGGATCAAGGCGGACAAAAAAGAGGTGTTTTGCTCGTTTATTTATGCCCATAATCGTTACACTCAGCATCATGAGTTATGGAGGAGCTTATGTAAGCATAAATGCTTTATTCGAAATAGACCTTGGTGTATGCTTGGGGATTTTAATGCGGCTCTTAAATTAGAAGACATGTCGGTTGGTTCTTCTAATTTTGATATAGCTATGCGCGAGTTTAACGAATGTGTGGAAGAGATTGAAGTGTCGGATGTTGCAAGGTCAGGGCTGCAGTTTACTTGGAACCAAAAGCCCCATGGTGCTGATGGGATTCTTAAAAAATTAGATCGTGTTATGGCTAACTTGGAGTTCCATTTTGATTTTGTTGGTGCTTTTGCTGTGTTCCGTCCTTATGGTATCTTGGATCATGCTCCTGCTGTGCTTCGGATCCCTGTGGTTTTATCTCATATCCCTAGACCTTTCAAATTTGCTAACGTTACTGCTTCGCTCCCTAGGTTTAAGGAGGTTGTGATTGAGGGGTGGGGTTTGCATGTCAGTGGGTTCCATATGTTTTGTGTAGTTAAAAAGTTAAAGTGTTTAAAGAATCCTCTTCGCAAGTTATTATACGAGAAGGGAAATCTCCATGAAAATGTTAACAATCTGAGAGTTGAGCTTGAAAAGGCTCAACTTGAGTTAGATTCTGATCCGTCTAATTTTGCCCTTCGCGAAAAGGAAGCTGAGTATGTTCGTTTATTTACCGATGCCCTTCTAATGGAGGAATGATTCCTTAAGCAGAAATCGAAAGTTGAATGGCTTAAGGTTGGGGATTCAAACTCATCTTATTTTCATAAGTCGGTTAAAGGTCGCGTGAGTCGTCATCGGATTGATGTTGTTACCACTTTGGATGGAGATTTGGTGATGGATGTTGGTGCCTTACTGCTTTTGTGTCTCATTATAAGGCATTTTTAGGTCAATCAGGTTATACTATTCCGTTACATGCTCATGATCTATTTATGAACAGATTGCATCCGAAGGTAGCTCTGGATATGGTTAACCCAGTTACTACTCAAGAAGTTAAGGAAGCTATTTTCTCTATGGGAAATGACAAATCTCCAGGCCCGGATGGTTATACGGCTTGTTTCTTTAAAGAGTCTTGGGATATCATGGCGAGTGATGTTATTCTTGCGGTTCAAGAGTTTTTTGTGAATGGTAAGTTGTTGAAAGAACTAAATCACACTATTATAGCTCTCATTCCCAAGGTTGCCTCTCCTTCTCGCATTAATGATTATCGACCGATCTCGTATTGCAATGTTTTGTTTAAATGTATTAGCAAGATCATAGCTAATCATATAAAGGAGAGTTTGAAGGACCTTATTAGCCCGAATCAATCTGCCTTTGTTCAGGGTAGAAGGATAACTGACAATATCCTTCTTGTTCAAGAGCTTATGCATAATTATCATTTGGACATGGGTTCTCCTAGGTGTGCTTTCAAGGTTGAAAGTCAGAAAGCGTATGATACTGTGGATTGGGGTTTTCTAAAAGAGGTGCTTATTGCTTTTGGTTTCCATGATCGAATGGTGGGTTGGATTATGGAGTGTGTCACTACTACTTCTTTTTCACTTAGCATAAATGGTGTCCTTCATGGTTATTTTAAGGGTAAGAGAGGCATTCGGCAAGGCGACCCCTTATCCCCTTACCTCTTTACTATTATAATGGAGGTTCTTACTCTTATCCTTTAACGAAGGGTTTGTATTTCTGATGATTTTTTGTATCATCGGTATTGTTCTAATTTGGAGCTTGTTAACCTTTGTTTCGCAGATGATTTGTTTTTGTTTGCTCACGGTGATTCAAGTTCAGCAAGGGTTATCATAGAGGCGTTGGATGAGTTCCAGAACTCTTCGGGATTGATGCCTAGCCTTCCTAAAAGCACGACTTATTTTTGTAATGTTTTAAATCATATGAAGCTGTCTATTTTACAGATACTCCCGTTTGATGAAGGGCGGCTTCTAGTTAAATACTTGGGAGTTCCTTTGGTTACCTCTAGGCTGGTGTATAGAGATTAGAAGGAGCTTTTGGAGAGAATTCGAAGTCGTATAAAAGATTGGAAAAATAAATGTTAGATATTAGAAAAAAACTCAGTCACCCCGTGTATTTTACTGTTTATAATAGCTCATAGTTTAATAGTTAATAGTATGATTTTCGGTATTAAGCCGGGTACTAATACCCAGTATATTGTAAGAACTATATAAGCCTCTTCCAACTTTGGAAGAAAGGAGCTAGTCATTATTCATTTTCATTTTACACATACATTTCTCTCTCTAGAAATATCTCTCTATGTGTTTCTCTCTCTAGAAACTAGCCAAGTCCAAGAATCGACCCCGTGTTATGATATATGATATACCACAATTGGTATTAGAGCACATGAGATGATTAGATCATGTGTATGTGTGATTTCATGCTTGTTTTAGATCAAAAAGTGTATTATTGAAGGTTCTTAGCTCGGTTTTTAATTTCTCTAGATTTTGATGTTTGAAATGTTAAAGTTTGGGTGTTTCTAGTTGCTATTGCCTTGTGGTACTGTGTTGTGCAAAAGAAATCAAGCAAAATCGTTCAAAAGGGTGATTTATAAGTGCTTTTATGTGATAAAAGTCGTTGTTCTTTGTGGAGGTTTGCCAGAA
>BQNB010117123.1:4417-17318 GCA_026074375.1 Tanacetum coccineum
AGCATTAAATCTTGTATATTTCTGCATACGCTCTTTGAATTATGAATTGAAAGCATTTTCAAACGTTGTTCTGAGTTTTGTCAAAATAGTCTTGCAATCAGTCTAAGAAAGTATTTCTTTGGTAAGATATTGTTCTAGTAAATCCAAATCTCGAGAGAATTTTCTCTTAAAGATAGGCATGGTACCAGAATCTTTTAGTTTTTCTATGAGAAACTTGAATTGTGACTTAATTTCTCTAAGACTGTTCATGCATATGCTTCTTGAAAGTTATGTCTTCTCTTAAACTTTAGAATTTGAACACGAAGAGACTGTGTCATTGTGAAGAACACTTGATGTTTTAGGTTGCATGGTGTTATTGGTATTTGACATTTTGATGTTGTTGTGAATGGATATCGGATCTTAAGTTTTATGATGTGACTGAGATTGTGGTTTGATTTAACTTTGAATGTATAAATCATGCGTATAAATCACCTGTATAAATCACACGTATAAATCTCTTGTATAAATCAAGCGTATAAATCGCTTGTATAAATCACGCATATAAATCGCCTGTATAAATCACATATATAAATCGCCTGTATAAATCGCGCGTATAAATCATTGCGTATAAACAGCCGTGTATAAATCGCCGGTATAAACAGCCGTGTATAAATCACCAGTATAAACAGCCGTGTATAAATCTCTGGTATAAACAGCCGTGTATAAATCACCGGTATAAACAGCCGTGTATAAATCATAGTCTTCAAATGTATAAATCGCCGTCTTCAAACGTATAAATCGCCGAATTCATACTTTTTTCCAAATCACTTAAAGACATAATTTTTGACGTTTTTGTTCAATTTTTCTTGTACAACTTACTATCCTAAGCCTAGTAAAAGCATAAAAACACAAACTTTAAGGTTTTTAAAACAAAAATTTCCGGATCAAGATTTTGAACACAAAACTTTCGAACCACAAAAAAAATCAAGAAAAATGAAATATTTTGATGTTTTTCAAAGTTTTCCTTTTACCCCTAGCTTATACTAAGATAGATAAACAAGAAAGTAACAAACTTTATGGTTTTTGAACACACAAAAGATAAAATCTTTTGTGTTGAGTTTGAACCACATGAGTACAAGAGAAACCAAAACAAAACGCACACAGGAATCACCAAAAACCCCTTGGCTCTTGATACCACTTGTTATCCCAAATATCTAATCCATATCACAACTAATAAGCTATCCAATAAGCTTCATATGTCGAACCAAATAAGAGAAAAAAAGAATAGAGAAAGAAGTTTAGAGAGAGAAATCTAGAAAGAAGGAAGAGAGTTGGATGATTAATATGTGAGAAAATGGTAACCAACACCCTCCTAACATGCTAGGAGGGGTCTATTTATAGTCCAAGCCGCATACTAGGCGTATGGACTTGTTTACTTGGGACGGGTTTGGTTTGTGTTGGGCTTTGGCCCGATACATGGGCAATATTAGTTTAAAGTCCAAGCCCGTTATTAAACCCGACTGGTCTATTAAATAACAAGACTAATTATGACCTAAGTTGACCGATATTCCACTCTTGTTGACTTATATAAAAAAAGGTAACAAACTCTATTTTATGTTCTTTGCTCTCTTAAATTTCTCAATCTCTAAAAGCTTCGCATTTGTATGTGTGAGAAACATCCAAGTATTACTATGACCATAACCTTTTCCTGCATAAAGTGTAGGTTCTCAATTTTTAGCATTAGCCCAAAGTAACGTCGATTCTCAAAACTATTGACTTTTCAACCATTATACAACTTATCCTTAGAAGGCATGATCATATGAAGAGTTTGACGTGTTTGTCCTACTTTATGAAGTTTATTTTTACAATCATTTATTCTTTCTAAACACGTTTTAATTTCTTGCTCCTTTTTACGCACATACTCTTCAAGTTACAAATTTGACCTTTATTTTCAGAATGAACTTCTGTTATATTTCATATCGTTCTTGTTATCTCAACTAATTGACAACTCATCTTTCATGAAAAATCTCTTTTTCTTTGATCTTTTCCTTCAATTATGGCTTCATTATCAAGAATTGGATAAAACTGTTATGACAAGCTTTTGTTTTTCTTTTCAAGTTCAACATATAAGCATTTCATTCATTATGAATATCAAAACAACATGTTTAACATGTAATTGTTATTCTAAACTTTTCGTTGAGCAAACAAATCAGTGTTATTTTCAATTAACACTTTTATTTGATTATTTATCTTAATATTTTTCTTCGCAGATATGTTTACTTGTTCATTCAAAACTTTATTCTAACCATTTAAAGCATTATTTTGAAATTCCATCTCTTTGTGTTTTGATGTGCTTTCTCAATATGTTTTTTAGACTTAGCAATCTTATGAGAAATCTTAAGGAATTGTATCTGTCACACCCGCTAAAGCAAAAACACAAGTATAAACAGGATAAGGCATAGAACATTGATTGCCAAAGTAACGACGATTCTCAAAACCTATAGCTTTTCAACCATTATACAACTTATCCTTAGAAGGCATGATCATATGAAGAGTTTGACGTATTTGTCCTACTTTATGAAGTTTATTTTTTTACAATCATTTATTCTTTCTAAACACGTTTTAATTTCTTGTTACTTTTTACGCACACACTCTTCAAGTTACAAATTTGACCTTTATTTTCAAAATGAGACTTTTTTAATTTCAAAATCGTTTTGTTCATCTCAACTAATTGACCACTCATCTTTTCATGAAAAATCTCTTTTTCTTTAATCTTTTCCTTCAATATGGCTCATTATCAAGAATTGGATAAACACTTATGACAAGCTTTTGTTTTTCTTTTTCAAGTTCAACATACTAAGCATTACAATTCATATGAATATCAACCACAACATGTTTAACATGTAATTGTTATTCTAAACTTTTCGTTGAGCAAACAAATCAATGTTATTTTCAATTAACACTTTTATTTGATTATTTATCTTAATATTTTTCTCCGCAGATATGTTTACTTGTTCATTCAAAACTTTATTCTAACCATTTAAAGCATTATTTTGAAATTCCAACTCTGTTTCTTTGATTTACTTTCTCAAAATGTTTTTTACACCTAGCAATCTTATGAGAAAACTTAACGAGCATTGTATCTGTCACACCCCGCTAAAGCAAAAACACAAGATATAACAGGATAAGGCATAGAACATGAGATATAGAAACATGCCATCATAATTCAATTTAAAGTAAGTACGACAATACATAATAGTTAGGTCAACTCCGACAACAAAAAAACACAAGTTTTTAAGCAATTCAAGGCTCCCCAAAAGTAATCTTCATATTGTTTGATTTAACAAAGTCTTGAAGAAAGGTTGACAATAACAAAATGATAAGATGCACTTGACTTACAGACGATCACCTGAAATGCATGAGAAAACACGTCAGCTTTGAAGATAGTTGGTGAGTACACAATATAATAAGTATATAATTACGATATATTTGTTGTTCAAAAGAAGTTGCAAGTCACAAAACTATATTTAAATTTACCGTGTTACAAGCCTCGCCTATAGAAAACTTGTAGCGCATAAATTCATATATAGGTTTTTAATATAAATCATGTCAAATAAAAGGTACACATGGTTGTAAATTAAGTTGTCAAAATCAGTCCAAATATAAGTTCAGACAATAAGTATGTATATTAGTGTTATGCTCCACCAAAAGCCCCTGATGTAAATACTATGCATTCCATTCATGGGAATGAGAGGTTGGCCGACCTTAAATAGCGCTATCCATAATACTTACCAATTAACCAAGATGCGTACAGTCTGCGTATGTTCGTATTGGGACTCTTAGATATGCTCGCTTCCAACGGGGTCTTACTTTGTCCGATCCCACATAACATAATATAGATTTAGAACGCCATCTCATGTCATGGCTAGACCAAATAAATAGTAGTACTAGTTCATAGATAAAAATAAGTTTCGTAATTTAGTTCTGTCTTAGCATAATAAGTTCAACAAAGCAATTCTTATTTCAAGTTCATACGAGTTTATAAATTATAAACATAGCAAGTTATAAACAAATAACCAAGGTTTTTAGTAAAGTACGCTCATGCATTCCACCCTAAAACATGTAAAAACATTTAAAAAGGGGAGATTGTGAATACTCACCTTAGATGAGAAAGATGAAAGAATTATCGTGAGTGAGTGATACAAGGAGAACCCGTCATACGCGCTCTTCTAAGTACAACCTAGGATATATGATAAGGCACTAACTAGGTCCTAACGATATGCTTGAGCATGATGGTACTTATTAATTATTTTTAGTGCTAAGTGTTCCATTTATTCACTAGCCTACTTTACCGATTTATGTCCTAGTTTTTAGTCCATTTTCGGTGTCTTGTTAACCAAGTTAAAGTGTTTATAATTTTTGTCCTTTGATAATATAATATTATAGTGCCTTAGGTGTCTACACAAAATTTTATGAACCTTTTCCATGTGTTTTAATTACCAAAATTCCCTTGACAAGTAAAATGGGTCAGTTTTGGACATATCATTTTGTACATGCTATAAAATGGGTTTAAAAATAAATTGGGCTTTTAGATTTTAAGATACATGTAAGAAACATCTTGAACTAACCCCAACATGAATTTAAAAGCTTTTTATGCACGTATGAAGAATTTATACCAAAAACCATATATTTGACTAATTTTGACCATGCTCTTTTGATTTAGTTGGCTAGTTATCCAAATGTGGTTTTTACTTTTAGAATTTACAAATTCTGTAATAATGTGGTTTTAACATTATTACAATGCCATGAGAGTTGGAATCAAGTACAAACACCTCTTTATAAATTAGTTATGGATTTTTAATATAGTTTAACAAAATCAGTCATTCATTTCTAAAATTAGTCACCTGTACCATTTTTGCACTTTGACATAACAAAACTCCACTTCGACACTTGACTCTTGAAATTTTGAAAACTAAATAATTTGTAGATGATTTTACGCTTTGGAAACACATCAAAAGCTATTTTTATCAATGAGTTATGACCTCGACAAGATGGGTACTCTAAAATCACAGCCCACTGTTTACGGTTTTACCAAACTTGCTTACGCCCATTTTTACCCAAAACACCTAAAATAACCCAAATACGTCCAAACACTATTTTGACGAATATCAACATCCCTTTTTATTGAAAATTACATGTAGTTGGTTCCCAAAAAATCCTATTTCATACATTAACAAGATTTAATCTGATTTAGTTCAAAACCCCCATTTTTAACCTCATTATACAACTAGTTATATACCTCAATATTCAACCCATCAATGCAAGACTCATAATAGTTTAAGACGATATTAGGAGTGTAAGAATGTTCCAACTCAGTAGCATCATAACCAAATATCTCATTTTAATCTATGACTCCTAATGTGTTAAAAACAACTTAAAAATCAGTATTTCATGTTATTTACCTTACTAGTTTCACCATTTAACCCTCAAGAACACCAAGACTATTTTTATACCATTATCACCACTATATAAAGATCATTTTAAGTGTAAAAATCTACAAGCTATTTTAGAAAAAGATTAACTCATTGCATGTTCAAAACAAACTTTGATTTAACATAAAATCATAGTTTTTACATCTATTTTTACTACTAGTTTTGTCACATGGACCTCCAAATCACCCAAACTCAACCCATAATTATTGCACCATCATCTTTAAAGTATTTTAACATCCTTTTTATAGTAGCCGAAACTTATGTTTAAGCCCTAAAAGGCATTTTTTGGGTACAAGATAGGCACAAGCCATCTTGTACCCTTAACTTACCTATGAGAATACCACAAGAATGACTAAAAGAAGATGAGGCTAAGATGATTCACCTCTCCAAGATGATGTCTTGGATGAACAATGACCCAAGAGGCTTGTTAAGGATGATGAAATAAGCCTTATTGAGTGTTATTCTTGTGCTCAAACAAGATTTTTATAGGATTATGAGGTGTTTGATCTTTAGACGATTTTTACAGGAGAAGAGGAAGAAGAAATGCAGGTTTTAGTGAGAGAAAAATGTAGAGAGAAGAGGGTGTGAAGATGTGAAAGAAGAATTGATGATTTCTTGTAAATAGCGATAATATGATGAAGTGTGCCCATGGTTTTAGGTTTCCCATGTGGCGCCGGTTTTAGGGGGAGGGAGTTAATAAAAATTTTTGGTTTATGTATATATATTGTGTATTGTTTAAATAAAATGGTTATGTAAAGGTATAAAGGTAATACGTAAGATTTATCGTAATATCAGGTTTACCGGGTGATGTATAAGTTGTGAGTTATAAAGTGACCTAACGACAATTTTTTCCTAAGATCGTACGTAGAAGGAACAATTCTTGCTAGGGCTTCTAAAATTAAAAGGACATGCACAATATGATCCGACTAACATAAAATGAACTAAATGCAAATAAATATGACATGTGCATTAAATCACGTAACGACTGCTAACATGATTTATGACAATTGCCACAGTCTACCCCCGCGAAAAGAATTTCGTCCTGAAATTCAACTCGCTTGTCCTACCGGGGTTGGTTACAAGATAGGCACAAGCCATCTTATACCCTTAACTTACCTATGAGAATACCACAAGAATGACAAGATGAAGACGAGGTTGAGAAGATTCACCTCTCCAAGATAATGTCTTGGATGAACAATGACCCAAAAGGCTTGTTAAGGATGATGAAATAAGCCTTATTAAGTGTTATTCTTGTGCTCAAACAAGATTTTTATAGGATTGTGGGGTGTTTGATCTTTGGACTTTTTTTAAAGGAGAAGAGGAAGAAGAAATGCAGGTTTTAGTGAGAGAAAAATGTAAAGAGAAGAGTGTGTGAAGATGTGAAAGAAGAATTGATGATTTCTTGTAAATAGAGGTAATATGATGACGTGTGCCCATGGTTTTAGGTTTCCCATGTGGCGCCGGTTTTAGGGGGAGGGAGTTAATAAAAAAAAATTATGTATATATATTGTATATTGTTTAAATAAAAGGGTTATGTAAAGGTATAAAGGTAAAACGTAAGATTTATTGTAATATCGGATTTACCGGCTGATGTATAAGTTGTGAGTTATAAAGTGACCTAACGAATTTTTTTTCTTAAGATCGTACGTAGAAGGCACAATTCTTGTTTAGGGCTTCTAAAATTTGAGGGACATGCACAAAATGATCCGACTAACATAACATGAACTAAATGCAAATAAAATATGACATGTGCATTAAATCACGTAACGACTGCTAACATGATTTATGATAATTGCCACAGTCTACCCTCGTAAAAAGAATTTCGTCCTGAAATTCAACTCGCTTGTCCTACCAAGGTTGGGTCTACGAACCGGTGCGGGTATTTGCTGTTGATCTCCTCTTCGCGTTCCCGTGTATACTTCAGTCCTCTCTGAGAATTCCATCTAACTTTAGCGATGGGAATCTAACTATGCGTTAGCCTTTTGACCTTACGGTTCATTATTTCTAGTGGCTCTTCAATAAACTACAGCTTGTCCGTGATCTGAATTTCCTCCAACGGTATAATAAGTGTTTCATCCGTCAAACACTTCTTGAAACTCGAGACGTGGAACACATCATGCACTCCACTGAGTTTTTACGGTAGTTCAAGTCGGTATGCAACCGGTCTAACTTTTTCCAAAATCTTAAACGGTCCAACGTACATTGGGTTCAATTTGCCCTATTTTCCGAAATGAATCATGCCCTTCCATGGCAAAACTTTCAAGAGTACAATATTTCCCTCTTGAAATTCTAATGGTTTCCTACGGTTATCAGCATAACTCTTCTAACGACTCCTGGATGTCCTCAACCTTTCCTTAACTGCGTTTATTTTTTCAACCGTTTCCTGAATGATGTCCAACCTTGTCAGTTGTCATTCTCCACCCTCTAACCAACAAAGTGGCGACCTACACTTTTGTCCATATAATTCTTCAAATGGTGCATACTTAATGCTAGTATGATAACTATTGTTGTAAGAGAACTCTACCAAAAGTAGGTGGGTATCCCAATTGCCTCCGAAGTCTATCACACAAGCCTTCAACATGTCCACCATGGTTTGGATTGTCTGCTCTCTTTGCCCGTCCATCTGAGGGTGATAAGCGGTGCTTAAATCCAATCGAGTGCCTAAATCCCTTTGAAGCAATTTTGAAAAGCATGATGTAAAACGGTTGTCCCTCTCCAAGATGCTCGAGATAGGTGTCCCGCGTCGTGCCACAATTTTGTTGATGTAAATATGCGCAAACTTCCCCATCTTATAGTCCTCTCTGACCGAAAGAAAGTGCGCTGACTTTGTCAACCGATCTACTATCACCCAAATGGAGTCGTGACCCCTCGCCGTCCTAGGTAATTTAGTCACGAAGTCCATGGTTATCCATTCCTATTTCCAAATCCGGATTTCTAGCTATTGTAATAATCATAAAAGCTTTTGGTATTCTGCCTTGACTTTAGCACAAGTCAAATATTTTCCCACATATAGAGCAATATTATTCTTCATACTAGGCCACCAATAATATTTTTTTAACATCTTGATACATTTTGTCATCCCCTGGATGGATAGAATATCTTGATCGATGGGCTTCGTACAAAATTACTTTCCATAGATTACCGATCTTAGGGTTCCAAGCTTGCCCCTTCATATATCTAACTCCATCGGTCCAAACCTTAAATTCTTTATCAGCATTGTAGCGTTTCTCCACATCGACATTTTCCTCCCTCGGTGCTTCTTCTTAAGCATTTAAGATACGTGGTTTCAAACTTGTTTGCACTATCATCCTCAAAGCTCGCACTCGCGAGGGTCTGAGTCTCTCCTTTATGCTCAATGCATCTGAGACTACGTTTGTTGTACCAGGATGGTATTTTAGATCACAATTATAGTCACTCAATAGTTCTATCCACCTTC
Organism: Tanacetum coccineum; assembly: GCA_026074375.1. NCBI lineage: Eukaryota > Viridiplantae > Streptophyta > Magnoliopsida > Asterales > Asteraceae > Tanacetum > Tanacetum coccineum. The sequence goes on from BQNB010117123.1 coordinate 13,325, forward strand.
TCTACCTCATATTTAACATCTTCTGATTCAGTATGTGCTGTAGACTTTGATGATCGGTAAACACTGTACATTTTATACCGTATAGGTAATGTCTTTAAATTTTCAGCGTGAAAACTACCGCCCCTAATTCCAAGATTTGCGTGGTATAGTTTTTCTCAGGATTTTTTAGCTGTCTTAAAGCGTAAGCGATGACTTTGTTTCCTTCCATTAGTACACAACCCAATCCCTTACCGAAGCATCACAGTATACCACAAAATTTTTCGTCCCTTCTGGTAAGGCAAGGATTGGTGCATTGCACAACCAGTGTTTCAAAGTGTCAAAGGCCTCCGCCTGCACTTCACCCTAGTTTAATTATTCTTTCTTTTGGGTCAGCTTTGTCAGTGGCTTAGCAATCTTTGAAAAGTTCTCAATGAACCTCCGGTATTAGCTTGCCAATCTGAGAAATTGGCGTATTCTGTGGGGTTCCTTGGGTATTCCCATCTCTTGATTGCTTCTACTTTAGTTGGGTCGACATGAATCCCATCCTTGTTGATACGTGATCAAGGAATGCACCTCTTGCAGCCAAAACTCGCACTTTGAGAATTTAGCATTCAATTCCTCGTCCTTAAGTAGCTTCAAGATGAGATCTAAATGCTGTTTGTGCTCCTCCTTACTTCGCGAGTAAATCAATATGTCATCGATAAACACTATCACATATTTATCCAAATAGGGTCTACACACCCTATTCATCAGGTCCATGACACAACGGCTGTATTGGTTAGCCCGAAACACATAACTAGGAACTTATAGTGCCCGTACCGTGTCTAGAACACCATTTTTGGAATGTCCTCCTCCTTAACCCTTACTTGATGATACCCTAAATGTAGGTAAATTTTTAAGAAATAAGTCGCGCCTTGCAGTTGATCAAATAAGTCGTCTATTCGAGGGAGCGGGTAACGGTTCTTGATGGTTAACTTGTTTAATTCCCGATAATCGATGCACATACGCATTGACCCATCCTTCTTTTTGATGAACAAAACTGGTGCGCCCCATGGCAAAGAACTCGGTCGAATTAATCTTTGCTTAAAAGTTCTAGCAATTCTTTTGACAGCTCCTTCATCTCTAACGACACTAAGCGATACGGTGCCTTACCTCTTGGTGCCACTTCTGGCACCAAATCAATATGGTATTCAACTTGCCCCGATTGCGGGTAATCCAAGCAAATCTTCCAGAAAGACTTCAGCGTGTCGTACCATAGGAATATCTTTTATATCTTTAACCCTTGCTCCTTTGTTTACCACGTGAGCTAAGAATGCGACATAATCTTTTTCCAGTTATCTTCTCATCTTGATAGCCGATATTAGCTTCATATCCTTCTGGGACTTATTTCCTTGAACAACCAAGTCCCTCCGTCAACTAGTGGTATTTGAGCAATTTTTGCATAGCAGTCAATCTCTGCCCTGACCCTAGTCAACCAATCTATACCCACTACTACGTCGAAGCTTTTCAATTCTATGGGAACTAAATCGATACTAAACGTCCTACTAGCTAGATTTAAATTGCATCCTAACAGTATTTCACTTGCTTCATATTGATGACCATTTGCATATTCTATAGCATAAGTCTCAACCAAACCTTCAGGTTTTTGATTAAGCAGGGGTTTGAATTCTAACGAGATAAAACTTCTATCAGCACCAGAATCAAACAACACAGACACATAGTGACCGTTTAAATGAAACGTACCAGTCACTACAGTCAGGTTCTACACAACCTCTTCAGCTCCTATCACGTGCAGCCTGCCCATTGCTGGTGCCCTCTGAATGCCCTGATAGCATCAAATAACGACATACTTTACTATCATTTGTCCCACGTATTTTACCCACTTTTATATAATTATTGCAAGATATTGGTACATAATTGCTTAAAGTTTATTATTGCAGTAATTATGGAGTCACTTGTGAAGAAGAAGCAAAAAGGCGCAATTCTAGAGCTTAAACGAAGACATTTGAAGAATAATATTTTCTGCACCTATACGCCGTATCCAGCAATGAAGATACGGCATATCAGCGCCAGCTCAACACAAGAAACGCGTAATGATCAATTCCTGATCCGGCGTATCCACTACAACCAATACGCCGTATGCACAGCTGTTCATCAGTCAAAGATACGCATTTAATATGATTGATGGTAATTATCTTAATTGATTTGATCTTATCGCGGACTCCAAGGAAATTAACCCCTATACGCCGTATCCACTTATCCCCATACGGCGTATCCAGGCGTATTTCAGACACTATAAATACAAGACTCAAAAACGAGTTTTAGTGTGCAATATCACATTCTCTGTATAGTATACAACTAAAGTTGAAAATTTACTCTGTAGCCAAAAAGCGCACAGCCAAGATCGAGCCTACCTCCTCATTCCCATTAAGAATCATCGTGTGTTAAATTCTTACTTTCTTAATCATTTGATTTTTAATTGTTTGATCACGTTTGTAATAATGACAATGATTGTGGGCTAATACCCTCGGGTATTAGCCATGTTAATGAAGATTATAATGTTTGGTTTGTTTTAATCCGGCTTTGCTTAATTTATCATTGTTGTTTAATTATGTTTATCGCCTTATACTTGTTTATGTGCTTGTACATGCGACCTATCATTCAACTGGGTCTAGGGAGACCTAACCAGTAACCTAGATGTCAGGATGGCTCTCCATGTTGTGTTCTATATGCTCTGACCAATAGGATCGTAAATGATACCTTATCATTACTCTTTGATTATGAGCTTAGTGGACCGGCAGGTGACCCGATAATTGTTCAACCAGTATTGTTCATTTATTTGGTATTGATTTTGGTGGTGGACTACCGGTGTATAAAACAACATCAAGCAATAAGTGGGTAAAGTCCCGATGGGCTAGGGTATTAACAGGATTACCACTGCTTTAATTCCCTATGGTAGATTATAATTAAACTATAGGATGCTTTATACGGATGCGTTAATCGTGACTGGATTGTTCGTGTCTAGGTCATAGGAAGAAGTACCGCCTAAGTCTTAAGAATGATATGCCGCCTTGAGATAAGCAACCATTGCACTAATTAATCAAACCAGCATTTAATCAGATTTAACATGGTTAATAAGTTTTCTATTATTTGTCTTGTTTCGCTCTTTTGTCTTGTGTTTATTTGCTTTAGTGTGTATTGTGCTTAGAATTGATATTTGTCACCATAAACCTGTGCTAGTCTCTCAGGCTAAAAACCCTCCTTTTACCTCTAGTAAATATGTATAGCATAGGTTTAACTAGTAATTAGACTAATCTAGATAGAATAAAATACTGATAGAATAATAGGTTAACTCTCACTCTTAGTGTTCGACACCCTACTTACCGTGAAGCCACATCTTGACCGGGTACTCTGCCCGTTAAAGTGTTGTCTTTAGGTTAGTTGGCTAAATATAAATGTAAAACCTGATAATCATAAATAACACCTATACAATGACACATCAAGGTTTTTTGGCGCTGTTTCCGGTGAGTAAAGTTGTTTAATTCTTATTTATCAGTGTTTTAGTTTAGTTTAAATTGCATAATTATGTGTCTGTTTGTGTGTTTAATTTCCTGCATTGTATATTTTGCATATTGTGTGTTTGTGTGCATTGTTACAGCCTGTTGTAATATTCTGAGTCGAATACTCAATATGGCATATTCAATTTCTTGGATACGGTGTATAAATATTTTCAAACCAATACAGCGTATTCGACTCTATCATCAATATGACGTATTCAGTTTACTGAATACGGCGTATTAGGCTATTTGACAGTTTTCTTTCCAAGCAAATTTGTTACAGGTTAAAATGGACGACCCCAACATTACTATGGAGGAATACATAAGGCTCGAGAAAGAAAAAGCTTGAAAACATGGGAAAGTGTTTAACTGGGAAACTGCTAAGTATGGTAGAATCTAGTAAGATGAAGACGTTTACGATCTCAAATCCGTTGAAACCGAATTCCTAGCTATAATCT
>BQNB010117124.1:0-21233 GCA_026074375.1 Tanacetum coccineum
TAATTTCATCTCTATCTTATACACTCCCAAATAAAACACACAGACTATTCATTTCTCTTCAACCGTTACACACACACACTCACACACAGTAACCACCTACCCCTAAATCACTCCCAAATCACTCCCAAATCTAACCCTAATCGTTATTCATCAAAATTGATGGTTAAAAATGGACATACGAGATGAAATGAGTCTATCTAAAGATGACCCGTTGCCTAAAGTGTCTTCGTTGCGTGTGCCGGATTCCGATCAAAATAAGCATCAGAATAAGCTTCTTGGTATACATTTCTTTTATTCTTCATTTATTTTGCTTATTTGATGCTTATTTAGGATTCTTAATGTTTCGTTTTCTTATTTTTATATTATCGGTTTGTTATTGCTTTTTTTGATGGTTTTGTTGCTTATTTTGTATACAAGCAATAGATGTAGCTTATTTTATAGTTTTTGCTTATTTGGTGCTTATTTAGGATTTCTTTAGGTTTTGTTTCTTATTTTTATGTTATCAGTTTGTTTGTTGATTTTTTGTTGATGATTTTGTTGCTTATTTTGGATACATGCAATAGATGTTGCTTATTTAGTAGCTTTTGCTTATTTGGTGCTTATTTAGGGTTTTTTTAGGTTTTGTTTCTTGTTTTTTATATTATCAGTTTGTTGTTGCTTATTTTTGTGATGATTTTATTGCTTGTTGTTTATATTATCAGTTTGTTGTGCTTTTATAGTTGTTTATAGTGTGTTTTTGATTGATTCAGATTTTTTAACAAGCTTTGCTAGTTGTTTGATGTACGACGATCAAATCAGATGTTTAATGTGCTCTTAAAGTTGTTTAACAGCCAATGAGATGTATAAGTCACTCTACTTTTATTTTATTTATTTAACTCATTATACTTGTTATTATGTCTATTATAGAACACTTCCTTCTCAAAGAACAAACCATTACATCTCCACCTTTCATTTTAATCTGATCTAACGGTGTAGATATTTACCCATTTTATTTTTAATATTTAGGTAGGGGTATTTTTGTAATTTCATCTCTATCTTATACACTCCCAAATCAAACACACACACTTCAATTCTCTTCAACCGTTACACACACACACTCACACACAATAACCACCCACCCCTAAATCACTCCCAAATCTAACCCTAATCATTATTCATCAAAATTAATGGTTGAAAATGGACATACGAGACGAAATGAGTCTATCTAAAGATGATTTGTTGCCCAAAGCGTCTTCGTTGCGTATTTTCGATCAAAATAAGCATCGAAATAAGCTTCCAGGTATATATTTCTTTTATTCTTCGTTTATTTTGCTTATTTGGTGCTTATTTAGGAGTTTTTAGGTTTTGTTTTTGATTATTTTATATTATCAGTTTGTGAATGCTTATTTGTTGATTATTTTGTTGCTTATTTTGGATTCAATCAATAGATGTTGCTTATTTGCTTATTTGGTGCTTATTTAGGTTTTTTAGGTTTTTGTTTCTTATTTTCTTTATTATCAGTTTGTTGTTGATTATTTGTTAATGATTTCGTTGAATAATTTGTGTTTAAGCAAATAGATGTTGCTTATTCAGTAGCTTTTGCTTATTTGTTGCTTATTTAGGATTTTTTAGGTTTAGCTTTTAGTGATGAATCACATGTGATTCATTTGTGTTATGAATCACATGTGATTCGTTTTTGTTATGTAATTTGTTCAATGTGTAAATTGTTATCCAATGACACGTCAGATGTGCTTTTGTAGTTGTTTATAGTGTGTTTTGTGATTGATTTGATGTTTAACAAGCTTTGCTAGTTGTTTGATGTGCGACGATCAAATCAGATGTTTAATGTGCTCTTAAAGTTGTTTAACAGCCAATGGGATGTATAAAGTGCTTTAAAACTTGTTGAATGAGTAAATTGTAGCTTATTGTGTAGCTTTTGCTTATTTTGTTGCTTATTTTGGACACAAGCCATAGATGTAGCTTATTTTGTAGCTTTTGCTTATTTTGTGCTTATTCAGTTATTTAGGTTTATTATCAGTTATTTAGGTTTATTATCAGTGTTGGTTGTTGCTTATTCAGTGTTTTGTTGCTTATTTTGTGCTTATTCAGTTATTTTACGTTTTTATGTTTTTAGGTGTTTAGGTTTTATAAACTCATTAGTGTTTTTGCCTATGTATGAATCACATGTGATTTCAGTGTTGGTATGAATCACATGTGATTTCAATACCAAAAATCCTATGTGAGTTGTTTAGTTGTTTTCTTATTTGTTATTCATTGCTAATAAGTAGGGATTTGCTTTTTTTGTTTACTGATGGTTTTTTATAATTTTTTGCAATGTTGCAAAAATCGCGAGTCGCTAGCCAGCCGTTCGACCACCCTGTTTAAGCCGGAAGTTAAGGCGAAGGCTTCTGTTTCTAAAGGTGTTAAGTGTAAAAGGATGTTATCCAAGGAAGATCGTAGTAAAAAAGAAACTTGAATTGAAGATGATAAAAGGTAAGATGGTTAGAGATGAGGTTGATTATGATGAAGTTAGTGATCGAAAGCCAACAAAATGAAGATTAAGGCTGAGGTGAAGAGAAAAAGGAAGGGTGGTTCGGATTCTGATTCGGATTCTGTTGATGAAGAGAAACTGAGGCGAGTGCTTAAAAAATTGAAAAAGATTAAGACAGAATATTCCGATGAAGAAAGTGGCCTGAAGTCTAATAAGAAAGGTAAGAAAAAAGAAAAGCAGCTCACGCTTGAATAAGCAGCACATGAAGAGTATCTTCGTGAGTTTCCAACTCTTAGTGCAAGGTCATCTCCTAGTTCCCTTTTTTTTGCGATTCGTGAAGCAAGAATTGATATGTGGAGTTTCTTGTCGGAAATAGGTTTTAGTTCGTTTCACAATGTTTCCATTGATAAAATACCGTCGAGGTTGGGAAGGTATGCTTTGTCAAAGTTTAGTTCAACAACTTACTGGTTGACTTTTAAAACTGGTGATTATGTCGAGGTCACTCCATCAAAAATCCATGATATTTTAGGTATCCCAGTTGGTGGTAAATCATTATTTTTGTTAGATGTCAGACCAATTGAGCATGAGTTTGTGAGGTCGTGGGTTGATCAATTTTACCCTAAATCATTGAAGGAAATCCGAGTAGGTGATATCGCTTCCAAGGTCATTTCTGCTCAGCAAGTTGACTTTCTATTCAAAGTCAACTTTCTTACCTTGTTTACCAATACAACAGGTAGAGTTGTTGGTTTGAAGGGACATATTTTTCTAGACGTGGTTAGACGTTTGCGAGAGGAATCTGTTATTTCTGAAATCGATTGGTGTGGCTACATTCATAGTTGCCTTGAAGACAGTGAACTCCCAGAAAAACCAACTCTGCATTACCTTGGTCCATTCAGATTCCTCATTGTAAGTTTCTAAATTCATCCAAGTTTAAATCACATTCCTCACATGTTGTTCAGACTGAATCACATGTGATTTTCTTTTGAATCACATGTGATTTCTTTAAAAGTCTCATGTGATTTTGTTTAATCTTATGTGATTCTATTTTTGTTTTTCCAGCTTTTGTATCTAGATTCTATAAAGTTCGATAGGTTTCCTGTTGTTCGTACTCGTCCAGCTATCAGAGACTGGACTTCAACTTTAATGAGAAAAAGACAGGATCTAGAAACAAAAGAACATGTTATTGGGTGTTTAGATCTTCATAATGAATGGATACCCGATTCTAGCTTAAGAGACTAAAGGGTTCTTACTTAAGGGTTTCTTATTGGAAACTTCGAGAGAGGGTTACATTTTTAATTTGTTTTTCATGTTGATTTATATTTGTTTCATTTGATTTCTCTTTGAATCACATGTGATTCTAACTGAATCACATGTGATTCTGTCTGAATCACATGTGATTTGTTGAGTACTCATGTGATTCTATTTTTGATTAACAACAGGCTTTGTTTAAAAAAGCTAAACAAAAGCTTGCTTTAATTTGTTCTGAAAGAGTTGTTCTAGAAGATTTAATGAGGAAAGCTAGTTCAGATTATCCTGGTGATTGAAAGTTTGTCGAGCTTCAAGAAAAGTATGTCCAAGTGTTTAGAGATCCTATTTCATTTGATGTTGATGTGAATTCCGTAGATGGTGGAAATGACAGTGATAGGGATGATGACGGGGATGATGATAATAATGATGGTAATGGAAATAATGATGAGGAGTTGAATGATGATAATGATGACGGTAATGGAAATAATGATGAGGAGTTGAATGTTGATAATGATGACGGTAATGGAAATAATGATGAGGAGTTGAATGATGATAATGATGACGGTAATGGAAATAATGATGGGGAGTTGAATGATGAAGATACTTTAGGTAGCAATCCGAGTTTTGGTTTTAGCAAAATCGGGTTAGATGATTTTGAAAAGCAACCATCTCAAGAAGGAACCGATGCTAAAAAAGAATCGGTCGATCCAACTCAAGAAGGAACCGTTGTTGAATTAAATCCAGCTGAAGAATGTGAAATCATGAGTACACCTGAGAATTATACCCAATGGTTAGAAAGAAATGCAGATTTAGTTGGAGAGATCATTGATGCTATAACTGATGAGTACTTATACGTAATATTCTAACACTATACACGTTTTCTTCTTTTTCCTAAAATATGTTTATTTTTAATTAAATCTCTTTTTTCTTTATTTTCAGGGTGACTTATTTGGTGATAATTCTGTGAGAATGGAAGTATTGAATTAGGGTCCGCCTATCTCGGATAGAATGCCTACTCGTGCTTCTAATGCAAGTGCCAGTCCGGGAAAGCGAATTGTGAAACCTTCCTCTTACCTCTTATCCCCGTACATGAATAAGAAGACTAAAGTTGTTCCCAAAATTACAAGGCTGGAGTTTAGTAATGGGAATAGTTTGTTCGCTATGCAGGGTGACCAGATGTAAGTTAATAAAATATCTTGTGATTCTGATTTTATATTTGAATGTGGTTAATGATTTTATATTCTGATTTTATATTGAATCACATGTGATTCAGTTAGCATCACATGAGATTCCAAACAGAATCACATGTGATTCAGTTAGAATCACATGAGATTCAAAGCAGAATCAATACAAGTCTTTTTTATATATTTTCATGATTCACATTGTTTTTATATATAGAGAGAATGTTTTTGAAACACATTATGGGGGCTTCAGTGTATATGGAATACGTTTGAATTTGGAAACTTTAGCACCGGGTCTATGGATAGATGCAAATGTAATCGACTGCTGGGTGCTATTCTTAATCATGAAGAGAAATTTTGAGATGCTAAATCAAAATCAAGGCACTTTTTTCCCACCGATTGTATTGTAAGTGTTCTAAATTTATAAATTTACTATACAGGTTTTTTTGATGAAACATTTATATATGTTATTTTATACAGTCAAAATCTATGTTTGATGGTGATGATGACAAATGAGGAAGCTTCTCAAATCAAGTTAAGGCTAAGTTTAAAGGCAATGAAGATGGTTTGGCTCTCCAAGGCGTTGACCTAGTAAATATCTTTTTATAAAAATGAAATCAAGATACATTTCATTTTTATTAATTTTATTGTTTTTTGTTAATAACAGGTGTTCTTTCCAATTTGCAATCACGGTCATTTTTATGTTGTCGTCTTCAGCCTTACCAGTACAACTTCAATGACAATACTCGATAACAGTGTAGCAAACTATGATACAAAATATAAAGAAGTTTGTGATCTTCTTGTAAGTTTATGTTACGTTTACATTTGATCTTCTTTTAACAAAATCACATGTGATTCTAACCAAATCACATGTGATTCTAACCGAATCATATGTGATTATGAAAAATTATTTTAATAACTTACATCTTGGCTTACCTTTTTTGTTGTAGAAAAAGCTGTTTGTTCGACATTTGAAGTTGTATGGCCACAGTAGGCATGGTACGGTAGGTAGACTGAAACACAGAATCCCAAAGCTAAAATGGAGGACTAGCAGGAATTTTCATGATTGCGGGGTTTTCACTATGCTACACATGGAATCTTTTAACGGTGAAACTACTGCAAAATGGGATTATGGGCTTTTTGTGGAGTCGAGTTTACATTGTGATATGCTGAGGCGATTAAGATTCAAGTTTGCCACTAAGATTTTGTTACACGAGATCAATATGCATTCAAAGAAGATGCTTGAATTAGCCAATGAGTTTGATAAAGTTGATTCTCTTGAGAGGATGGCGATAATCGTTGAAGCAGTTAAGAACAGGGAGGAACGTGATCGCATCTAACTATTCAGTGACTAAGAATATCTTTTGTTGTGTTATCCAGGGTACTTCAGTTTATTTTGTTGATGGTTAAACAAGAACTTACGTAATTTTAGTTTAGTTTCTATTGTGAAGCGGTCAAGAAATTTTGGTAGAACAGTTTAACTAATGTAATTTCAGTTTATGGTAGAACTTATGGTTAAACAAGAACTTATTTAATTTCAGTTTAGTTTCTATTGTGAAGCAGTTTAGTTTAGTTTCTTTTTGGAATCTATCCTTTTATGTTGTTTGTTTTTTTTAAATCCCAAGGGATTGATATTGAATCCCAAGAGATTGATTAAGAATCACAAGAGATTAAACTTGAATCACATGTGATTTTTAATACTTATATCAAGTTTATCTTTTTATGTTTGATATTTTTCAAGTTTTGATTAGAGGAATTACAATTGGTTTTTTATAAGTAACAAATATATTTCTATTCAAGTAAATCTGATGTTCTCTATAAGTAACAAATATTCAAGTAAACATAAAATTCAAGTAAAGAACAAATATTCAAATATTCAAGTAACTAAAAAGTGATCAAACATCAATAATTGGTGTCGCCTTCTTCTTTTTCTTTGCCTTTGGATTCAGTGGACAAGTTGTTTTGGTATGTTCGTTTGTCTTCTCTTTACAGTAGCCACAAACCTTCAATTTTTTCGCTCTAACTTTAAGTGCTTTTTCTCTTTCACTCTTTAAACGTTCTCCTTTTTTCAAATGTTCTACTTTGTTAACAGCCTTTGTTAGGTTTTGTACAACAATTTGAATGTGTTTTGATATTGAAACAATACCACCAATCACATCTCTTGTATTTCTTGAAGGGGGATTCAGCACATCAGCTTTCACTTCTTCCAAGAGTTTTTTCAAGTTTTCTACATAGGTGCCCATCTTTCCTTCATCTTTGCTCAACAAGAATAAACAATCGTCTACCAAAAAATTTGCCTCATTTGTAAGTCTTTCAATTGTTACATTTTTTCTCATAGATGTGTCTTTTGTTCTTCTTTTTTTTTATAGGTTCAGGTTGGTATTATGTCCCTTGTCCAGCGCCTCAAAATGTATTGCTTTGGAATAACATTCTTACATTGACGATTCTTGAACACCACAAGAATATGTGTCAAAGTAGAACCTAATCGGACGAAAATGTTACAAAAAACATACCACTTGAACATATTCTATAATTCGTAGTACCTTTTTCACAAACAATAAATAAGAATTTTTATTAGAATGACATGAGATTATAAACTAGGCATGTGAATCATGTGATTTATCTTAACAATACTTGTGATTTCAAAAACGAATCCACATGATGATTTCCAAAAGGAAATCACGTGGAATTCAAAAGGAATCACATTAATTGTGATTTAAAACGGAATACATGTGATTTTCAACAAATCTGATGTGATTCATGTAAAGGGTTATTACAAACATATAAAGACTTACCTTATAGTCTCTCACTGTTTCTGCCACTGTTCCAGTTTTCTTCTCTTGTTCTTTTCCCTTTTTGGTATTAAGTGCTCTATTATCATTCGGCTTCTTGTCTCTAATAATGACAGTTTCACAACCTTCATTTATTTTTAAATCTTGTATTGTACAAGACCAACAACCTTCGATTATTTCCATTTGAACAAGCAAAAATATTATCCTAGTATATACTCTTGCTGCATGACTTTCAATTGCCAACTTTATGTCACACTTTGGAGCTGCATCAATTATTTTGAAGTCTAATGCCTCTTGCCTATACCTTTGCCTTTCCATTGCTGATTCATATGACATCATGAAACTAACAAGCGTTGCCCCAGGGCTTGTGAAACTTTTGAAGAACGAGTTTTCACTTTCAGACCTTGAAGTGGTCCTCATCAATCCAAATAATGGAGAGTCAATAAAATAAGCTAGAATCTAAATTTCTCAAAGATTAAACATCTTTGTCATCCATTTGTGATTTTGCAAACCAAAATCTTCAATCAATTTTACCCATTTCTCTTCAAACTTTAATGGTTCAATAAACATATTCCAAACGATCTTATCAAAACGTTCTTTGAAATCCGTTTTATCGTATATTTTCTGTACAAGGTTTCAGATAAAATGAGTTAGTATTAGTTGAAATTCTATAGAGATACAAAGATGAATCACATGTGATTCATAAGTGATTCATGTGAAACAGTTATGTGAATAAAAATACTTTTGATGGAATTTTTTGCATAATATGCCACATGCAAAGTCTGTGTTTGGCTTTAGTAAAAACTGCTTCGATAGCTCTCTTCATGGCTCCATCTTGATCTGTCTCAATCATGGTTGGTTCTTTTAAGAAAGCGGTCATGAATGCATTTAGCAGCCACGTGTATGATTTTGTATCTTCATGTAAAAGCATTCCCGAACCAAGTGTGACACATTTTCCGTGATTATCGATGCCAATGAATGGTACAAACTTCATGTTGTACCTATACAAAAATCATTTTGTTATTACTTGTGAGTACATAAGAATAACATGTGATTAAGATGGAATCACATGTGATTAAGATGGAATCACGTGTGATTATAAAGGAATCACATGTGATTCATAGACAATCACATGTCATTCTACTAAAATAAGAGCAAAATAACAATGAATCGCTTACTTGTTGTTGTTGAATGTTGCATCAAAAGATACTATGTCTCCAAACTCCTTGTAATTGCATTTGGCAACTTCATCAGCCCAAAACATTGCAACTAACTCACTGTTTTCTACCTTATACTGAAATGTAAAGTTCGGCACATACATTTTTCTGTTTTCCATTTTGTTTATAAGCATTTGTGTGTCACTTTCACCTATGAAGACATTAACGTCCCTCTGACGATTCTTAAAATCATCAGTCGTCCCATGAACATATTTATACCCGCCTTTCATGCTACTTAACAAGTTATGTGCACGTGTTGCACTAATTTTATTTGTTGCAGCTTTGACAACAAACATTTTTTCTGATTGAGTCATCTTTCTTTGTTTCTTTGTAAAGTGTTTGTACTCTTTTGGGATAAGCATGTGATTGTGTTTGGGGTAAAACAAGCAAAAGAACCCGCGCGTTGCGGCGGGGCTAATTTTTTTCCGAATAATTTTTTTTACTTTTCGGGGGTTTTTTTTTTGGCGATGCGTTATGGCGGGGCTAATTTTTAATATTTTCTTTTTTTGTATGATTCGGGGAAAAAATATTTGCGTTGGGCACTGGGCAATTTTTCTCGATATATTTCTTTTTTTGGGACGGTTTTGTAAATTTTTTTACAGGAATTTTTGTGTAAGAAATTCGTAAATAGTTAAAAGGTGAGGGTCCGTTTGTATTTTTTTTTACTTTGGGCCAGATTTTAGGCTATTTTTGGGTTTTTTTTTGGCTAATTTTTTTCCCGGATATTTCCTTTTTTTGTATGATTCTGGAATTGTTTTTTTTGCGTTGGGACGGGTTAATTTTTTCCCGAATATTTTTCTTTTTTTGGGTCTGTTTGATATCTTTTTTTTGGGGTCGATGATGAATGTAAAAAGTTTCTTCCTGCTGTGAACATTAAAAACTTGACGTGTTTTTATGTTTAATTTTTTACGGGATTTTTTTGTGTAGTATATCTGTAAATGTTAAAAGTTGAGGGGACGTTTTTGTATTTTTTTTTTTTTTACTTTGGGCCAGATTTCAGGCTAATTTTGGGCTAGTTTTTTTTTTACTTTGGGCCAGATTTTGGGCCAAATTTTTGTGCGAATTTTCAGGCTAGTTTGTCGACAATTGTGTATATTAGTACATAATTTTTTTTATATGGCTTAGGTGTTGGGACTAATGTTTAAAGCGTTGTTTTTTTTTTCTATTATGGGTTTTTTTTATATAATGGGTTGTTCGTTTTGTGACCATATCGATTATTTTAAAGTTTATTTGGTATCGAGAATGTTTCCGCGGGTATTTTTTTATCTGAATAAATCAGAACTTTTGTAATATTTTTTTCCCTCCTACTTTTGTGCATACAAATTTTTTTAAAAAAAAACAAAAACAAAATAATAAAAAAAACAAAATCGGGCTGGCCCAAAATGGGAGCCCGTTACTGTAGCACTATAGATCACTGTCAAACGGACAGTGGAGTGTCGTCAGTGATGTTTAATATAGTAAATGTTGTAAACTTGGTTTCTTCCAGAAGAATCAATATCCAAACTAATTTTATACGAGCTTATGCAAATGTTACATAGAGTTGTTGTATTTCTTTTTGATTTGTACTATATTCAGGATCAAGAGTGTAAACATTTATACCTGTTGGAACACCTTCTCTGTTACACATGATGTACTTATGTTTTACCACTCCTGATTTTGTTAACCTTTGCCCTGATTTTTTAACTTCAAAACCTCCCATTTCAGCGCTATTTGTATTGTTTATACATATCTATAGCTTCATCTACTGTATCATAGTAGGTCCCCTCAACTGGTATAGGAATTCCTGGTACATGAGGCTCCCAATATATCGATCCACCATGAGTTTTATTTTGCTCGTATAAAGTTGCTCTTGGTGTTTTTATACAATTTATATACCAAAAAACAGAATTACATGAGATTCATAATTATAGTAACTATGATATCACATGAATAAACTAAAAAAGAAATAACATAAATCACATGTGATTTAACATGAATCACATTTGATTTATCATGAATCACATTTGATTTATCATGAATCACATGTGATTCCTTTAGAATCACATGTGTTTTTACATATTGTATAATTGAATAACATGTGATTTACCAGAATCACATGTGATTCACATGTGTTTTTACATGTTGTAAAATCACATGTGATTTTACCTTGATAACGCCTAAATTATACATATTTCTATGGCGTTATTTATGTTTATTTTATTATTTCTCGTGAACTTTTGGTACTTAATTAAGCTTGAATTGCTTATAGGTTCACTTGAAGACTCTAAAGACTCAAGCTCAAAGATCTACACGTTTTGGAAGGTGAATACAAGAAAAGAAAGATTTCTATTTAAAAGTTCAAGAAGATTGCAGACCCTTTCACTATGAAGTCTCAAAAATCCGGCACATTTATTATATTTGTGCGCGCACTTTTTTAAGTTAGAAGAATTAAAGGTTTAATAAATGACCTGCATTAAACTCACCAAAAACAGCCGCACTTATTTGTAAGTGCACCGCACTTTCGTCAAAAACATTAAATGGAACATCGCCATTAAACTCTCAAGTGCACCACACTTAATACCAAACCGACGATTTTCTAATTTTAGCCTATAAATAGAGGACGATTTTTGCATCTCAAATCATCCTTCACTCAATCATTCTCACACTCACACACCACACACATACTACTATCAACCTCAAAACACTGAAACACTCCTCTCTTGAAGAAAAAGATCTAACGATCAAGAACGAAGAAGTTTTCTTACTTTGCTGTTGAGATTATGGAAGTTAATGTAAAGTACGATATTGCTATGAACTCCTTAGCCATGAGAGGCTAAATCTCTCATGGGGGGATACTCGGTGAGTACAATAATAATAAGCGTTTCGTATAATCTTGCTCATCTTAATCTTTTAGCTTATATTGCAACCCTGTTTATATCTTATCTTATCTCTTTTTGAATCACTTACTTGTTGCTGTTGAAGGTTGCATCAAAAGACACCATGTCTCCAAACTCCTTGTAATTTCATTTGGCAACTTCATCAACCCAAAACATTGCAACTAACTCACTGTTTTCTACCTTATACTGAAATGTAAAGTTCGGCACATACATTTTTCTGTTTTCCATTTTATTTATAAGCATCTGTGCGTCACTTTCACCTATGAAGACATTAACGTCCCTCTGATGATTCTTAAAATCATCAGTCGTCCCATGAACATATTCATGCCCGCCTTTCATACTACTTAACAAGTTGTGTGCATGTGTTGCAACAATTTTATTTGTTGCAGCTTTGACAATAAACATTTTTTCTGCTTGAGTCATCTTTCTTTGTTTCTTTGTAAAGTGTTGTACTCTTTTGGGATAAGCATGTGATTGTGTTTGGGGTAAATTGATCTAACTTGTATCTTCCAAAAACAATATCCAAAACTAATTTTATACGAGCTTTGCAACCTGTTACATAAGTTGTTGTATTTCTTTTTTGTTTGTCACTATATTCAGGATCAAGAGTGTCAACATTTATACCTTTTGGAACACCTTCTCTGTTACACACGATGTACTTGTGTTTTACCGCTCCTGATTTTGTTAACCTTTGCCCTGATTTTTTAACTTCAAAACCTCCCATTTCAACGTATTTCGTATACATATCTATAGCTTCATCTACTGTATCATAGTAGGTCCCCTCAACTGGTATGGGAATACCTTGTCATGAGGCTCCCAATATATCGATCCACTAGGTGTTTTATTTTGCTCGTATAAAGTTACTCTTGGAGTTTTCATACAATTTGTATATAAAAAAACAGAATCACATGAGATTCATGATAATAGAACCACTAAATCACATGCAATAACTAAAAACAGAAACAACATAAATCACATGTGATTTCACATGAATCACATGTGATTTACCAGCATCACATGTGTTTATACATGTTGTATAA
The DNA here is from genome assembly GCA_026074375.1 of Tanacetum coccineum. Lineage (NCBI taxonomy): Eukaryota > Viridiplantae > Streptophyta > Magnoliopsida > Asterales > Asteraceae > Tanacetum > Tanacetum coccineum. The sequence goes on from BQNB010117124.1 coordinate 12,825, forward strand.
TTGAATAACATGTGATTTTACCATAATCACATGTGATTCACATGTGTTTTTACATGTTCTATAATTGAATAACATGTGATTTACCAGAATCACATGTGATTCATATATGTTTGTACATGTTGTAAAATCACAGATTTTACCTGTTGTAAAACTAAATAACATGTTATTCTGATTTACGTGAATCACAGAACAATACAACTCTAAAATCACATGTGATTTTCATTATTCATAACAAAACACTTACAAAGCAGAATAAAATGTAATTTTACCTGTAACTTCCTCCATAACGGTATCAGGATCTTAAACTTCTGGTAAAACATCATCTCCATCTGATTCAACCTCATTCTCTTGTTCAACAATCTGTTTTTTTAGATCGATAAGTTTAGTTACTTCTATAACATCATCTTCATCCATTTTCTGATGATCGACGGTGGGTTTATATGAATTTTGGTGATTTATTGAGTTTTACTGTGATTTAGCGTGATGGATGATGATTTTCCGATGATTTAGAGTAATTGATTGAATTCCGACGGTTGTTGTTATGTTTTTCGGCGAGTTTTCTAGAACATTGGTATTGGTTGAAAATTATGTTTGAGAGAGGCGGTAATTTAAAAGCTTTAGAACTTGTGTTTAATCATCGTTAACTAGACCGAAGCCTATCTCGGGAAGTATATCTCGCAAAGTCCTTGTTCTCGCAAGCATTCCGTATAAAGTTATGTTGCTGAAATATCCAAAAGTCAAGTGAAGAAGTTCTAAGGATGCAAAAAAAAGAAGTTATGTTATAGTAGTTCAAAAGAAATAAATGCTTATGTTTGGCGCATGAAGATTGAATCCTCTCTAGTACCCAAGTTCCACCCTTCGGTCAGGTTTATGTGTTAAGTACAAGCCTATGGTAGCTGTCTAGATTATGTCTGTGCGAATTGAGAGTTCTTCACAAAAATCATATAAACCCTATCTGAGTGGCTGAGTGAATTCTTAAATCAAACACTATCCCTATGTGAGGTGCTATGTTATATGTCTATGCCTGAAAAGTTATCTAATATGCAAACTCTTATTAAAATCCAAATTTTCGCCACGTCACGATAAATGAATCTATTTTCTCGCTTCCATTGCTTGAGGGCAAGCAATAAGCTAAGTGTGGAGGGATTTGATAACGCCTAAATTATACATATTTCTATGGCGTTATTTATGTTTATTTTATCATTTCTCGTGAACTTTTGGTACTTAATTAAGCTTGAATTGCTTATAGGTTCACTTGAAGACTCTAAAGACTCAAGCTCAAAGATCTACACGTTTTGGAAGGCGAATACAAGAAAAGAAAGATTTCTATTTAAAAGTTCAAGAAGTTCGCCGCACTTATATATTTGTGCGCCGCACTTTTTCCTAAGTCAAAAGAATTAAAGTATAATAAATGCACCTGCATTAACTCACCAAAACCGCCGCACTTATTTGTAAGTGCGCCGCACTTTCAGTCAAAACATTAAATGACCATCGCATTAACTCCTCAAGTGCGCCGCACTTAATACCAAAACCGGCGCACTTTTCCCAAATTTTAGTCTATAAATAGAGGACGATTTTTGCATCTCAAATCATCCTTCACTCAATCATTCTCACCACTCCACACACACACACCTCCCTACTATCAACCAAAACACCTAGAAACACTTCCTCTCTTGAAGAAAAAGATCTAACGATCAAGAACGAAGAAGTTTTCTTACTTTGCTGTTGAGATTATGGAAGTTAATGTAAAGTATGATTTTGTTATGAACTCCTTAGCCATGAGAGGCTAAATCTCGCATGACTACTCGGTGAAGTTACGATAATGAATAAGCGTTTGGTATAATCTTGATCATCTTAATCTTAAGCTTATATTGCAACCCTGTTATATCTTATCTACTTTTGCCTATCAACCTAGATTATATAATCATATCGGTATAGGTCGAAAGACCCGTTATGATCTATGTGGTTTTAATGATTTGTCTATGGTCTTTAACGTCTGTGCTGAGAAATCCACTTTCGTAAATTGATAAACAAAATAAGCTTTGATATAATAGTAACTGGATTATTTGAGTGACACATTTGGTCTAATTAACTAAATATAAGTCTTAAGTTAACCAAGTTGATTTGTGAAAACGTTTTCTGACGAGAAATCGCCTTTTTAAATTAATGCCCCATTCTCATGGTCAAATCATTCCAAACACTTATAAATTATTTTCAACTATCCGAGTAGTCATCTTTATTATCATTGGAAAAACTAAAGTTACTTTCAAAACAGTTAAAGTCTATTCTCTTTCTGATTATTTGAACACTACTCTAATCCATGTGGAACGACCTGGTCTTACCTAAACAGATTATACTACATACGTGGGTTATACTTTTACCCGTGTGTTTCCCTATAATTAACCGGTATTTTCAGTCTTATAAATTTAAAGCTTTTGAAACACATCATACCTGTTGTATAACTGAATAACATGTGATTGTAATTTACATGAATCATAGAACAATACAACTCTAAAATCACATGTGATTTTCATTATTCATAACAAAACACTTACACATCAGAATAACATACTTGTAACTTCTTCCATAACGGTATCTGGATCTGCAACTTCTGGTAAAACATCATCTCCATCTGATTCAATATTATTCTCTTGTTCAACAACCTGTTTGTTCAGATCTACATCCATTTTCCGGCGATCGACGGTGAGTTTTTATGAAGTTCAGTGATTTACGGAGTGTTACGTGATTTAGCGTGATGGATGATGATTTTCCAATGATTTAGAGTGGCTGATTGAATTCCGGCGGTTGTTGTTTTGTTTTCCGGTGAGTATTTAATTTTCCGGCCGGTGGATTTGTGATCGACGGTGGATTTGTGATCGACGGCGATGATGGATGATGATTTTTCGATGATTTAGATTGGCTGATTGAATTTTGGCGGTTGTTGTTTTGTTTTCCGGCGAGTATTTAATTTTCCGGCTGGTGGATTTGTGGTGTCGTGGTGTGTGTGTTTTTGAGGAGAGAGAAAATTAAAAAAATAAATGAGGGGTAGATATGTTTTTTTTGTTTATATATGATTAGGAGTTTTATTATAAGCCATTGGATGTTGTTGAAATCAAGGGCCAAGATCTCTTGAATTGTTCTTTTGTTGATACAACTTCTATGGGGATCTCACCTCTATGTCTATATTAATCACTAAATTCTATTATACATATGTTAAGGCCATTAGAACTAACTGCTTTCCTATTTTAACTTACAACGAGTTTGACTATTTAAGGTCAACAATTAGCTGACGCGTGGCATTATATCGCAAAAGAAAATTAAATCACAACTCGTATCTTTTTTTATACTTGTGAGAGATCCTAGGCCCAGCATCTCACCAAGTCTAACATATAAGCCCAACTGAGGTTCCATCTAAAACCAATTGGTGATAGAAGGAGTAGCCCACCAAGCTTATATGTTAACTTTGAGATTATAATTTTACCGATGTGGGATTGGGTTTGGACACCCAACAATCCTCCCCTCAAACCCAAAGCACCATGTGCCTCCCCTTCAACTATAGCCACGATCCCACCTTTTTCATACCGCCGACCTTTACCATCGGAACACCTCGCCTTTTACCGGCTTCCTTTCGGTACAAGGTTTACCGAGACCGTCAAACCGGAGTCTAACCGAGGGAACACCATCCACACCACCACTGGGCTCAACCTGGCTCTGATACCACTTGTTGGAATAAACGACCAACAATCCAGAAACTTGAATGCGGAACGTGAGCTATGTTGAAAACGTGACACACACACCCCCTTGTACACGACATAAAGTAAATGATCACATGTATATGCTCTCAAACGATTCTTTATTGAGAATTAGAAAAGAATGAACGGTACAACGACCCCTTCCCCCTCACCTCCTTGTTGTAGAGATGAGGGGGGAGCAAACCAACTCTAAAAGAGTTAAACCTGGCTTCTGCTACAGAGGAGAAAAAGAACCAGTCGACTTTTATGCCCTTGGACTTAAGAGCTCGGTTTGTGCATTATATAATGCATGAAACCGACTTAGACTCCTACATGGACTCGAACTAGAACTAAAGTAACACTAAGGCCCCTATAAATTTGACTAATATGCATACTAACACTAACAATTTCCACCTTAGTATCACTATTAGTCAATACCGATACGCAGCAACTTCGACCTGTGCTGGAACCACGGACCGGGAACCGCCTTTAACAAGGAACTAGTAGCAATACCCGCTACTGACCTTTGCTCAAATCCGAAATTTGTCAAGAGTCCCTTTAGTCATCTTTCCTTCTCATGTACAGCCTCCGTAAGTGTCATATACCCCGCTCCAGTTGCCAACAAAGCCAGCATGTGCGACATCATAGCTTCCCAGCTTCATGCACATCCTTGTATCATTAACCCGTACCCTGTGATTGATCTACCCATGTCAGTGATCGATCTTCCCATGGCGTAGTCAAAAACTATAAAAACCTGTACGTTTGTCTGTAAGCCACGATCAAACCCATCCAACATACCCACATCGGCCAATGCTATGTCAGGTCTCGTGCAGACTTCATGATACTCCTAGCTTCCAACCGCATATATATATGACCACTTACCATTCTTTTCCACATCACAGTCCCCTGATAGACTAACCTCCAACGATAGTATGGAGTGTCCCTCCAACAAAGTATGTACCAACTTCCTGTTGTAAAACTTGGACTGTGACACCCTCAGAGTATTACCACTCTGATCCCTGATGATCTCTATACCAAGTACATTTCCCTTTGCTTTATCCAGAAAACCCTTTGTAGCCCAGATCTCAGCCTTGCATCCGCAAGAAAAACCATGACATCTATATAGAGAAATAGATGTATGAACATACCTGGTGTATACTCCCAGTAATAGTCATTGATGTCGTCGCTGCTTTCCTTGCAACCGTTGCTGAGCACATACACATTTGACTGAGCATCAATATCATCTTTTAATCCAGCCTTCCACTTGGAAATCACATCACAAGCAACTGTATTATTGAAAGTCAATGACTCATGTGCATAAATCTTATCCACTGCAGCAACTGCAAAAACAGCCTCATTATTGTCTTCTCTATAACTGAATAGTTCCCACGCTGAGTGTTGCTCCCTATCATGTGCTGAATGATAGTATATCAAATCCTGAGTTTGTACTTCTTGTGAACCAACTACATGATCGACATTCCCATGAGGTTCCATGTCAAATGTATGATCCTCCTGTGGTTCCACCTCAAACTCAACTCCTTGCAACACCTGCACTGAACCCGTACCTACACCAGAACCAATGAAAGTTTTCTTGTATTCCTCACTCTCATTGAAACCTATTTTCCTGTAAAGCACTACCTTTGAAGTAACGTCATCTAACCTCCAAAGCTTTATTACCCACTATACCTTTACGCTATCCCAGGAATATGCATTTGATCTTAACTGGTTCAAGCATCCCTTGCTTAATACTAGCAAGCCAACCAAAAAACCCTAACATATCTATAGGCGTCTTAAATCCAATCGCCGATGATGGTGACCTTGTGCAATAGATATGTAGACATGGTTGTATCCTCTCCCCAAAAAGACCTTGGACATACCAGACTGAATCAGAAAACAACGTACCTTAGCCAAGAGTGTCATGTTCGTCTCCTTAACCAACCCATTCTGCTATTGTATCATTGCAACACCCAAATGTTTGGCGACCTCACTCTTCGTACATTGTTATGTAGACCTCTGATTACAAAAATCAAGAGCATTACCCGTCTTGATCTTCCACCCAGTATAATATTCTCCTAACTGCTTCCTACCCTTCAATGTCTTCCTAGTCACTCCATGGCCATCCAGGGTATATACGCAATTAGCCCTTCTTGTTCCTGATAGTAACACCAGCGAACCCTTTATAACCTTGATCTTGCCCGACTGCATCTTCACGGTAAAACCCATTTTTTCAAGAGTACCCAACGATATCAAGTTTCGTCTTAATTTTGGAACATACCTGACGTTGCCCAGCATGAAACTTGACCCATCCCTAATATGTACTTGAACCTTGCATGTTCCCCGTACACGACATTCCCTGCCATCACCAAGCAGTATATTACCACTGTCATACTCTTTAAAATCAACCAAGTAATCTCTCCTGTATATTATATAGTTTGAGCTCCTTGAATCCGTGATCTAGTCTAATAGTTCTTCAACACTCATAACCATCATAACATCAGCATTGTCATACTCATCAGCTCCAAAACCGAATACCTGATCTTTATTCCTAAGAAAATCTTGAGATTTCTTATGATTATACCTGGGACAATCCCTCTTCAAGTGCTCCTCAGACTGACATATATAACACCTGAGTCTGCTACTTCTTCCTTGTGACTTTAACCACGCACTATGTATCCTGCTTCATATCTCTCTGACCAGATTTCCCCCTCACATACAACCCTTCACCACCATCACCCTTTGCTTCCGTCAACTTTTGAAGTTCCCTAGAATTAAGTGTTGCGAGCACGTCTTCTAGCTTCAAAGTATCCCGGCCATATAGCAAAGTCTTCACGAAATTATCGTAAGACGATGGTAAAGATGTGAGTAATAATAATGCCTTATCCTAATCAGATATAACAGTATCTATAGCCGCTAAGTCACTTACCAGCTTGTGAAACTCATCAATATGTTCAGACTGACTCTTACCCGGATGCATGTTGAAGGTGTATAACTTCTTCTTCAAGTACAAATGATTAGCTAAAGACTTTGTCATGTATAAAGTCTTTAACTTTTTCCAAATCCCTGCTGCAGTCGTCTCCTTGGTGATCTCCCGTAGAACCCGATCACCCAAACACAAGATCAATGCGTTGTAAGCCTTTTTTTCTGAATGACGCTATCGTATGCCACTATCGTGGCTGCAGGTAACTCCTCCAATGTTGTAGCTAATCCTTGTTGTTCCAGCAAAGCCTTCATCCTTACCTGCCATAACCCGAAGTCATTCTTCCATCGAATTTCTCGATGTCAAACTTGGTACCCGTCATCATTCTTTTAACCCTTTGCTAACCGTTTAACCTTTTGTGAATTTACCTACACAAAACACGATCTAGCAAAGTAACCCGTTTGTAAAAAAAACCTTGCTTTATCGATATAACCCTAAGAATAAACCATCTTAGAAATCGATCAAACCAAGAAACCCTTCAAAAACAAAACCCTTTCTTACTCAAATATCGATTGAACCGTGGGCATAAAACCGTCCAACAAATCGACAACCCTTGAATTAAAAAAGTATCTATGCTTTTTGAAGTGACCATTGTCGTACTTTATTTTTTGTAGAACAAATTTCTTGTAACCTAAGAAACATTGCAACCTCGACAAGTCTTGGACTTTATTTTCTTCGACCCTTTGTTTATTCTGATAACCATGTGATAAAAACCTCACAACATCGAACTAAACAAAGTATCCGTGTGCCTTTGAAACTCCCTTGTCGACTTTATATGCTAAACCCGTAACTTGTGATCCAAGCTACCAAGCAACACAACAAGAAACCTTTTAAACTTAAGCAATCTTTGTCGAATTAACCATTAACAAATAAAAGCTTCAATCTTTCAAAGAAAAGAAAAGAAAAAAACTCTTCTTTAGTCAATACATTCACGTGAATAACAAGCAAGCACCTAAACACCACAACCTCATGCAACAATAAAACTTCACGTGCATGAAACAAGAATATAACTTATTCTTTATCAATTTGTGACGTCTTGTATATGTCTTTTGAAACAACCTGTCAAAAAATGCAAACCTCCTTGCTTAAAACTCCAAACAGTAACCTGTCGATATTTATAAAAACCTTGCAAACCGATTATTGTAAACCCAAGAATCTTGCAAGAACTCGACAACCTTGAAGCTTCAAAACCCCGAAACCTCAAGAACCTTGACCGTTTCTACACCTTGTCGCAAAACCGCGATAATCGAAACGTTTCAAGAAAAACCCTTGAGGCTCAAACGACCACCAAGACCCGCTGTACAAAAACCGAAACAGCGAAAACCCTTTTGTTGTGAACCCGATGGTGCATCCAACAAGCAAAATCTTTAACGCCTTGTGAAGCTCTAGAACCTGAAACTCCACAACACCTTGCGTTGAATTAGTGTTGACCTTAACCTTCAAACCGGAAAAATCTTCTGCTTGTCGAGATCTTGAACGCCAAAAAACCCAGAAGTTCAAAGTCGAACCTTGCTGTCAAAACCGATCAGTGTTGACCTTAACCTTCAAACCAGAAAAACCTTCTGCTTGTCGAGATCTTGAACGCCAAAAAACCCAGAAGTTCAAAGTCGAACCTTGCTGTCAAAACCGATCAACAAAAAACTTTCAACACAGTCGACCCTAGCTTCGCGAACTTCAAACCAAGCTCTTGATACCACTTGT
>BQNB010117125.1:0-21232 GCA_026074375.1 Tanacetum coccineum
CAGTTCTGACATTATTTTCATATCTATCAGCCTTTTAAGGTTAATTTTGACATTACATTTCGAGTTCTTGAGGTTAATTTTTTTTTTGTGTGCCTCAGTGGCGGAATTGATAAGTGAGTAGTAGTGATTTTTTTGTTGGTAGTTGATAAAAGAAGCGAAAAGTTGCAAAAGTGGTATTGATCTATGTGGGTGAATTCCGATTGTTATAAATTGACACCTAAAAAGTGACAAGTCTATTTTATTCATCAACTAGCTAAAAGAGACATGTGAAATTTACCGGTATTCAAAAAGCCGCGTAAAATGTGCAATATTTTGTAATGCACATAAAAATGTTGGTAGGCAAAATGTAATATTGTTTTCGGATCAATCATATAACCAAAAAACGATGACAAAAGTACCAAATGAAAAGACAAACGTTGCATATAGATAATATACTAGTAGGTGTTTTTTGTGTTGAATTTTAGGGTGGCACAATATATCTCTTCATTTGGGCCTCACCCACATCAGCATCTCACTCTCACTCAAAAATACTCCTTCACTCATAACACACCTCTATCTTCTTATTTTGGCCTCACCACTCACACACATACATATACAGAAAAAAGATAATTTTTTGTCATATTATATCCCACCATTTCTATAACACAAAATTATAATTCTTACATTTTTTTTTAAGTCAACAATATAATATTTATATATATTTATCCCAACAACCAAATTTCTCACCCCAATACCCCACCCACCACCCTCAAATAAGCCCTAAAAATATACTATATATTACTAAACCCATACCCATACCAATAACCATATACCCCATACTACCATCACCAATAACCCCATCAACAGCTCTAAATATCTTACATTTTTCCACCTACTTACCCCCACTATTCTTTTTATGTCGATAGTCGTGCGTTGAAGAATAATTTATTCCAACATGTGCTACAGTTTTCTGCCGTTTTATATAATTGTATAATAACATGTGCTACAGTTTTCTGCCCGTTTGGTTTGTAGGTGGGTTTAGGTTTAAAATTTGGATTTTGATTTGGATTAGGATTTGATATAGGTTTTGAAATAAAAGAGAAAAAAGAAAAAAATATTAATTATTTTATAAATATATTTATTTTATAAATACATAGAAATAAAATATATTGTTGAGCATAAAAAGATGTGATGGAAACAAATGAATCTAACAAACTTGTGGCTGAGCAAAATCTAAGAAATTAGAAATTATATATAATTTGACATAATTGTCAAATACCACAAAAATCCCACCCATGCACCCGGGGTTAAATTTTTGGCATCAAACCTTCATGTCAGTCCAAAAAAATACTACCAAACAACAGAATTTAGTCGGAGATGAGCCCAAACCCTTAAAAAGTCACATACCAAACTGGCCATCAATTTTGATATTCTATTAACTAATGAGAGGATTACATTTTGCCACGTGACAAAGTAATGCACTATCATTGGTTCAATTATAATTGCTTCTCTTACATATAAAAGATTTTTTATAATACTTTTAACAATTTTAAGTTTTATACCATATAAACAAAATTATTTTTCAATTTATGTGTTCTTAAGCCTAATTTTCTTATTAGTATCTTGTAGTCAAGAGTTAAATCATTGTCTATCTGTACTACATATTAGGGGTGAGCATATCGGACCGGACCGGAAAACCGGACAGGACCGACCGGACCGAACGTATTTCGGTCCGGGGTATTTGTTATTTTCGGTCTCGGTCCGGTTCGGTCCAGCTCGGTTCAACCAAAAACCCGACGATTATGCCGTGTAGGACCGGACCGGACCGAAGACCGACCCGGACCGGACCATACCATTTCGGTCCGGTCCTCGATCCGGCATTTTAGACCAAGTCGGTCCTCGGTCCGGTCCGGTCTTGGCCGGTCCAGTCCGATCTTTGAACCGTGCTCACCCCTACTACATATAAACAAAATATATTTGTTTAAAGTTTAATAGCTTAAAAAACAAATAATGTTATTAAACTAACATATTTTTACTTATGAAAAGCAACACAATATATTAAATAATTAAATATGCAATTGCAATCTAAATCGCTAACTTTCTTCACTCTCCTTTACTACACATCATATATACATAAAAAAAAGTGTACACACAAATTAACACTATTATAAACCGTCGTTATACACAGTAATCATCTAGTAGATTAAAAAACGAAAATGGCATCTATTTATTTAAGCTCTAAATTTGGAACTTGCTTAAGGGGACAGATCATAGAGCTTTCCTAGAAAGGACAAAAGATTAGGTGTAGCATATATTATTGGGTTTTAAAAACACATGATAAGAACACCAAAAGTACACAGGGTATCACACAAAAGTACACAGGGATCCACAAAATGTGGATCCCTGTGTACTTTTCTATGGAACACTGTGTACTTTTTATGTACTTTTGGTGTTCTTATCATGTGCCCCAAGATAGAAAAACCCTGTATTATTACCATTAGGCTGGATTTATTGGTCGTGAGGAACCAAATCGCGAGGGCGAGTGAGGCTTACCTCACGCGTGAGGCCCGATAAAACCGAAAAATATGACGCGTGACCAACATGCAAAAATCAATATAGTGGTGAGCAGGTCCCTTTTCGGGCTGTGTGAAAATAGTAGGGGCCCCTAAAGGTTCAAACTTGTTTTTAAAAAAAATTATTTACTATTTTATTAACTATAAATATCCTTATACATCAAACATTTTAAACACAACTAATTTTTTCTACTCTCTTTATTATTTTTACACACACAATGTCTAAGCAAAATACTCCCCAAAATGCAAACGGTCAACAACGAAGAGTAATTCGAGGCTCTCCCCCGACATCGGACGGAACCTTCGATTTACGAAATACTCCACCGGCAAACCAAGAACCACAACGAATCAACTTCACACCACCACAATTGGTTTATCCAAACCAACCATACTACCACTAAGGATACAACAACCCGCCATTCGCACCTCCACAACAACAAAGTGCGTTCAACCCATACGGACAACAAAACATGTATGGACACTACGATTACGGTTCACATCATAACGTTGGCGGTTCTTCATCTCAACCCAATGTTCGAAGTTCTTCGTCTCAACCTAATTTTCACGGTTCTTCATCTCCCGTTCGGCAATTTAGTTTAGAGGATGAGGACTTTACAAACTTGTACTCCCCTCAGTTTTCGGAGTCGTTTCGTGAGGAGCAGTCCCCTGTTGAAGAAATATAAGAGCTCCAAGTGCCGGTCACGCAGAAGAAGCCGACCCGAAGATGTCAAACGGCCTCGAAGAAGAGGCCACAGAAGGAAAAAGTCGTGGATCAACGTTGTATTCCATGGACCCCTGAGGAAGAGACTGCATTGTGCAAGGGTTGGGTTCGTACATTCGAAGATAGCGTTAAGGGTAACATGAGAAAGGAGAAGGGGTTTTGGATTGACATTCTCAAGTATATGCATGACGCATATCCGATCACCCAGCGTCAGATATACGATATGGTTAACGGAAAATGGAAGAACGTTCGTCCGAAAGTTTGTACTTTTTGTGGTGTGTACGCTAACGCTGTTCAAATGTACACTAGTGGAGCCAGCGATACAGATTATCTTCAAAGGGCATTGATAGATTATCAAGCTGAGTATGGAGTCCCGTTTACACTACTTCATTGCTGGGAGGTTTTAAAAGATAGTGAAAATGGAATAGCGGTGAACTTTCAGCGTTTAGGCAAGAGAGGGAGGATGGCAAGAACAAGAGATACAAGTCGAGCGGCTCTAGTTCGTTCAACACGAAGGATTCAGAAGAAGGAAGTATCAATTTGAATACTACGGTCGGATCCGAAGACGAAAATGAAGTGGAAGAAATGGAGGAAGTTCGTCGACCAAGACCCATGGGCAGAGACCAAGCAAAGAGGAAAATGAAAGCGGCCTCGACAAGTTCAGCAAGTTTTTTTGATGTGGCAGATTTGGCAAAGATGATGGCTAGCGAGTATGTAATCGCCAGCGACCCGTACAATATTCAAAAGAAGCAAGAAATGTCGGAGTTATTGAAGATCAAAAACCAAGAGCTGAAACTGAAAGCTGCGGAGCTGGAAATTCGACGCATGGAGAACCGTTAAAGAGACAAAGCGTTATATGAGAGACTTAGGCAGAGGCTTTTCGGTTGATTTTACGTTTTTAATCTATCTATGTAATGTTTTCGTTTAATTTCGTAGGCGTACGTTTTTTAATTTATGTAATCGTTTTTAATTATTGAATAAAAGTTTTAGTTTTTAATAAAAAAAATGGGTATAATGGTGAAGGATATTGTGATTGATAATAGTAAAGTGTGAGGGTGAATGAGGGTAAAAAGTATGAGAGAGAAAGCTGATGTGGCGCTGATGTGTCCGGTGAGAATGGGTTTTTTTGTTGTGACGGATAAATGTATCCTTACATTGAAAGAGTGTTAAAAAATACCAGGAGTAGTACTAAATTTAACAATCAAAATTAAAAACTAATGAATGCAGCATACATTGAAAAACTTGTTTATACAAGATAAGTTTGACGATAGTATAACTCAAATACTTGAAATGTAGATCAAGGTATTGACAACAAAGGAAAGACTTTATAAAATGGACATTACGTATATTTTCCTTGGTTTTTATGTATCCTTAATTGATAATCATTAGTCATGTTGGTAAAGTTGTCATTAAAAGGGTTTGATTAGTTAGAGAAATGAAGGTATATATGATGATGATGTGAAGGTGGATATGGACTCGACTAGTCAATAGAGTAAGGCCCGGAGTTATGGTCTAAATTCCACATCAAATTCTCACTAGCTCGTTACAAAATTAAGTACGTTGGGCCAATTATTGACCCCATGTATGTTACCTGTCGTTGTGTTTGTCGAGAAATAAACGATCCCACTTTTGTTTACCACGACGGCGTTTCCATCTTCTTTAACAGTAAATACACCGGTAGAATCTAGGACTGGCATATCACGGTTAGCAACCCACACAACAGTCTTTGGATCCCTGGTATACCATATCCCCACATATCGGCGTACTTCTGAAGTTATCACACGTGGAAAGAATCCCATTTGGAACTTCTTCTCTGGAGATTCTAAGTAATTAACACCATTGATAAATTCTCCAGTTGTTATATTGTCTTTAGCTGAACAAAAGTAGAAACAACAACATACGACAACTGTAAATGAATAGATGATTTGAGTGTAGGTATGGATATTAGTGGCTGACGAGATCATGATTATATCTATGGTGGCTTCGAAGTAAATGTTTGATATTGTAATGACCCTGTGTTGCATGTGAAGCATTCAATATACATCAATTATTTGTCGTCAAAGTCTACCATTGACGTTCAACGTTATTTTGGCATTGTTAATTACTTTTCTTTGTAAATTATATTTGGGTTTTTTTAACATGTTAAGGTGGGAACACGAAGCTGTGTGTCATAACCTGATTGGCCAGCAGTTATTTGTGGGGCCTGATAATGATTAATAACAATAACTGCTGGTCAATCAGGCTGTGACACACAACCAGTGTCCCCACCTTAACATGTGCCCCTGGGGCACATGTTAGAAAAACCCATTATATAAAGTACTTGATAGCTGGCCGCCATACTATATGGGCCACTTGGTAATAATCTATTTGTCTGCGATAGGTTTTGGACGTACAATGCATGGTTCTAATGTCAATTTGTGTTTATGTTTGCTGTTAGGATCTCTAATCAGCTATATAACCAGTGATGCATCCGTCTATTTCGTCAATAAGCTACTCCATATAGATCATTACTCAAATTGGCCACCAAATTATTTTTTTTTTAAAGAATTTTCTCGGTAAATAATTCAGTACAAAAAATGTGAGTGAATCTTGCTAGACAATTAAAACCCCGTGGGTATAACTTTATATTATTGATTACTATTTATAGAATACAAATGCATAACCCTAACTCTAACGGACCCAACCCACAAGCCTGGTTTGGGTCTAATCCATTTAATACTCATCCGCAGTCTGAGCAGCGAAATCGCGAAAGCTCGGACTGGAGTAGTAAACTAGAAAGAGAAAAAAAACAAACAAAACATTAACCTAATAAAAACATTAACGTAATAAGTTTGGAGAAGATCGTTTGAGCCGATTTGTTTGTTTGATTGACTGTTTTGAATTTGTCGGTCAAAGTTTGATTGTTCGTTTTGAAGTCATCGGCGTTTGTTTTGAATTTGGCTAGCATTTCTAGCGTTTGGAAATTTGAATTTGAAGACGAAATATTCGTTTGGTTTGAAGTTTTGAGCGGAGTTGAAGTCGCGGTGAAGATTGTTAGAAAAGTGACTTAAACTCTAAGAGGAGTTTGGTAAATTTGGCTTTTAGTTTTAGTATGTTTCTTAATTTGTGTTGGTTTAGAATTTGGTAATTTAGGTAATTATTTCTTATAAATAGAAATCAATGTCATTGGTTTTCTTTATACCGTTTGAACTAGAATTTTGTACATTTGGAATTAAAACTTGGTACAATTTGAATTTGGTTTTGTATATTTGATTTGATAATTTGAATAAAGCTTATGCTTCGTTTGTTCGACTTTGTTTGTTTGTTTCGTCTTTGAATCACCAACAAGTGGTATCAAGAGCAAGGTTCGTTTAGCCATGAAGAAGAAGAAAAAAGTTTGTTTAGGTCTCGTCTGGATATGGTCTCAATATTCAATCGATTGTATTTGGAGGTATTGTGTTCGCTCCTTTGTTTTTGTGAATTGGGATATTGATAATTCGTTATTGGATGTTGTTTGGGCCTAAATTTGATCCGGGCTGAATTTGCTTTAGTTTGCACTAATTATGGTAATACACATTTGACAAGTTATACTACGTCGTTTTTTGCCATCTGTTACAGTAAAATGAACAGTACCGGTCCATTGGGCCTGGGTACTGTTCATCAGCCAAAAAATTTTATAATTCACTCCCCTTCTTTGGTGCTACAGTAAAA
Organism: Tanacetum coccineum; assembly: GCA_026074375.1. Taxonomy (NCBI): domain Eukaryota; kingdom Viridiplantae; phylum Streptophyta; class Magnoliopsida; order Asterales; family Asteraceae; genus Tanacetum; species Tanacetum coccineum. The sequence goes on from BQNB010117125.1 coordinate 6,964, forward strand.
TGAACAGTACCGGTCCATTGGGCTCGGGTACTGTTCATCAGCCAAAAAAAATTTATAATCCCCCTCCCCTTCTTTGGTCAGGGCTCGGGTACTGCTCATCGGCCAAAAAAAAAAACAAAAATTTATAATCCCCCTCCCCTTCTTTGGCCAAAAATAAGGAAAAAAAATTAGACGTTCTCTCATTTTTAACTATTTACGACTTTCTATCGGCATGGGCCAGAAAAAAAACCCGCGATTGTCATTTAATATAAAAACAAAAACAAACTATTAAACATGAGACCGAAAAAATAAACCCGAAAAAAATAAAAAATTAATGCCCCACAACAACGCGCAAAAAATTAACGCCCGCAGCAACGCGCGGGTAATCTTGCTTGTTTTAAATATAAACAAAGGCCAGGACACTTTGAATATTTTATTGTATTTTTAGATCCTTTCAATTTTTTTATTAATAAATTCGGGTAAACCCGCTCCGCTTGAATATTATAATGTTAAACCCGCTCCGCTTGAATATTATAATGTTAAACCCGCTCCATCATGAACCGATCTGCCCAACCCGAATACATGTCTTCATATCTTCTTATCTCATGCTACGTCTTCCTCAAAATCTCAGTCTTTTTTTCACACACTGCCGTCCCATTTTCGGACACACACACATACACACGCACGCACGCACGCACGCGCACGGGGGAAATAAAAAAAAAAAAATAAGTGGGCCGGCCCAAAATGGGAGCCCATTGGGCCGGGTACTGTAGCATGCCGGGGTACTGTAGCACGCTGCCAAAAACGGCAGCGTTTCAACTCAAATATAGTATATATGTATAATTATATAAAGTACTTGATAGCTGGCCGCCATACTATATGTGCCACTTGGTAATAATCTATTTGTCTGCGATAGTTTTTGGACGTACAATGCATGGTTCTAATGTCAATTTTGTGGTTTATTGTTAGGATCCTCCTAATCAGCTATATAACCAGTGATGCATCCGTCTATTTCGTCAATAAGCTACTCCATATAGATCATTACTCAAATTGGCCACCAAATTATTTTTTTGTTAAAGAATTTTCTGGGTAAATAATCTTCCAGTACAATGGATGTGGGTGATCTTGCTATACAATGAAACCCGTTGAGTATAACTTTATATTATTGATTACTGATTAAGAATACAAACTGCATAACTCTAACCAATGGAACACCAACCCACAAGCCGGGTTTGGGCCTAATCCATTTAATACTTCCCCGCAGTCTGAGCGGCGAAATCGCAAAAGCTCGGACTGAAGTAGTAAACTAGAAAGAGAAAAAAAACAAACAAAACATTAACCTAATAAAAACATTAACGTAATAAGTTTGGAGAAGATCGTTTGAGCCGATTTGTTGATTTGAAATGACTGTTTTGAAATTTGTCGGCAAAGTTTGATTGTTCGTTTTGAAGTCATCGGCGTTTGTTTTGAATTTGGCTAGCATTTCTAGCGTTTGGAAATTTGAATTTGAAGACGAAATATTCGTTTTTGTTTTGAAGTTTTGAGCGGAGTTGAAGTCGCGGTGAAGATTGTTAGAAAAGTGACTTAAACTCTAAGAGGATTTGGTAAAATTGGCTTTTTTAGTTTAGTATGTATTCTTAATTTGTGTTTGTTTGAATTTGGTAATTTAGGTAAATAATTCTTAAAAATAGAAATACAATGACAATGGTTTTCTTTATAACCGTTTGAACTAGGAATTTTGTACCATTTGGAATTAAAACTAGGTACAATTTGAATTTGTTTTGTAATATTTGATTTGATAATTTGAATTAAAGCTTATGCTATTATTCGTTGTTCGAGCTTTGTTTGTTGTTTCGTCTTTGAATCACCAACAAGTTGTATCAAGAGCAAGTGTTCGTTTAGCCATGAAGAAAGAAAAAAGGTTGTTTAGGTCTCGTCAGTATTTTGTCCTCAATACAGATCGATTGTATTAGGAGGTATTGTGTTCGCTCCTTGTTTTTGTGAATTGGATATTGATAAGTTCGTTAATGGATGTGAGTTTGGGCCTAATTGTGATCCGGGCTGAATTTGCTTCGTTTGCAACTAATTATGGTAATACACATTTGACAAGTTATACTACGTCGTTTTTTGCCATCTGCTACAGTAAAATGAACAGTACCGGTCCATTGGGCCCGGGTACTGTTCATCAGCCAAAAAAATTTATAATCACTCCCCTTACTTTGGTCTACAGGTAAAAGAACTGTACCGGTCATGGAGCTCTGGGTACTGTTCATACAGCCAAAAAAAAAATTATAAATCCCCCTCCCCTTTTTTTGGTCAGGAGGCCTCGGGTACTGCACATGTCGCCAAAAAAAAAACAAAAATTTATAATCCCCCTCCCCTTCTTTGGCCAAAAATAAGGAAAAAAAATTAGACGTTCTCTCATTTTTAACTATTTACGACTTTCTATCGGCATGGGCCAGAAAAAAAACCCGCGATTGTCATTTAATATAAAAACAGAAACAAACTATTAAACATGAGACCGAAAAAATAAACCCGAAAAAAATAAAAAATTAATGCCTCACAACAACGCGTAAAAAATTAACGCCCGCTGCAACGCGCGGGTAATCTTGCTTGTTTTAAATATAAACAAAGGCCAGGACACTTTGAATATTTTATTGTATTTTTAGATCCTTTCAATTTTTTTATTAATAAATTCGGGTAAACCCGCTCCGCTTGAATATTATAATGTTAAACCCGCTCCGCTTGAATATTATAATGTTAAACCCGCTCCATCATGAACCGATCTGCCCAACCCGAATACATGTCTTCATATCTTCTTATCTCATGCTACGTCTTCCTCAAAATCTCAGTCTTTTTTTCACACACTGCCGTCCCATTTTCGGACACACACACATACACCGCAACAGCAGCATCGCACGTGGCGCGCAGCGCCTCCAGCACACACACACACACACCCACCGCCCACCCACAACACACACCCGGAGCACACCCCCCACGCAAGACACCCACGCACGGCGCACAACACACCCAACAGGGCGCGCTAACACACAACACCCACGCACACACCCCACACACACACCCAACCACGACCCACACCCGACACGCACACGCACTCGGCTGCGCGCCACACACGCGCAACGCGCACTACCACAGCATAACGCACGCACGCCCGCACGAAACGCCCCACCACAGTTTTTAGATAGTTATATTTTTTAGTTTTTTTTTTCAGTTGAAATGTCGAGTCGTTGTCGGTAAGTAGTATTCATATATTATATATCATAACCAGCAATAAACCGTAAAATGTTCACTTTGATTGATTGTTCATATATGTTGACGCAACTGAACAATTTCACAAGAATCCTCAAGGCAGATGTCCATTTCCTTTCTATGACTAACACAAAGTTTTGTTGAGACCACTAGTATTTTAAGTACTATGTTTTAATGTATTATTTTGGATGTGGTTTATACGAACGGCCTTATCATTTAATTATGCTGCTTTACTAAAAGAAATAGTACATGGTTTTATTGGATCTTTCAACCTCTTGGAGATGCAAAATCTTTTTATAGGAACCTAAAAAAAAAAATGTTGACAGGCTGCGCAAACCATATTAGAAATTAACCTCTCATTTTTCCACCAGTAAACCATAGGTAAAATGGACCTATGATCCAACTAAGGATTATTTATGGACCAATGCAGCTTATATGGGTTTTTTTTATAGTAGTGGGATAATAACCTTATTTGAATGTTAACTTAGTTTAAATGGAAAATTTGTAAAATACGGAGTATTCATTTAATGGATTTATTTTTCGCGTGATGTAGGAAACATTTGCTGAGTATACAACAACCCTCGCGAGGCAATATGGCCGGATTATAAAAACAGTGGCAACGCTGTCTCTTTATTAAAGGATCCAACGTTGTGGCCACTGCAATTTTTACACACAGAAAGCACCAGATCAGGTCCTTGCTTAAAAGCCGATTGTTAAATACTCAGGTCGTAAAAAATTAGTAAACAGCAAGTTGCATTTTGTGTCACATTAGATTTCATTCATGCCACACATAGAGGATCTCAGAAGTCAGGCCGTCCGGATAGTAAAATAGACGCATTCAGAATTTTACGAGTTAATAGAATGTTTGCAGACTTCAAAACAATTTAATGTGACACAAAATGCAAGTTGTGTATGTGCTTCACGAAAGTTCCACAGATTTGTGGAGCATTAGGAACAGAGGTGGTAGTTGCTAATTTACTATTCTGTTTGTTTTTTTGATAGACCACACAAACGCCATCCAATCAGTCAACCATCGCTTCCACGTGATGCAAAGGAAGCAATCAAGCTCAATACACTTATTTCAGTGGTAACTCCTCAAGTTGATAACAATTCTCATAACAAACAGTATCCGGAACTAGAACTGGAGCCAAAAACTTACACCGATTGGTTCAATTTAAGTAGGCAATAGCAGAACGGTTGATCAAATTAGCGTCGAAAGGATTTAGACTTTTATCGAGTTGCAGCAGCCAAATGCTCATCTACTACCGAACTTTTATGGCTCTCAGATGCAGTCACAAATAGGTGTTCAAAGCGTAATGCCACATCTGCATTTTGACTTGGATGCTTTTCAAAAATACTATGAGCTTTGTGTAGGGAGCACAGGACGGCTGTACACCACAACTTTGAAAGGTACTTGGAATGGAACATATTTCTTTAGTTAATTTTTATTGAATGACATTGTGAACTTAACTTTATATGTGGACTTGATACTTTGCAGGAATAGCATCAGATGTCGAAAGAAATACTTCAGATTCTGGAAAACAAAAAGTCAGAACATGCGATGATTATGATGTCTTTCAAACATAGTCCAACCTGTGTTTACAGAACATAAAGCCACAGTGTTCGCCTAATTTATCAGCTTCAAGTGCTACTGACTTTGGTGGTAAACAAACCTCCAGTTCGTCTTTTAGAAATACGCACTCTTCCTGCTACAGCGTTGGTAACACGCAGCCTAAAGACACTGAGGCTGTAAACTTGGTGTTTGTTCACACTGAAGGTAATCATCTATTTTTACATTTCGTCAATGTATTCTTATTGTTCAGTTTTGGTGTTCACTTACTTACTTCTATTGTCCTGTTCGTCCAAGATCCAAACCATACTGGTCCTTCAGTTTCAAGCCAGCATAAAAGAAAGCATCAGAATTCTCAAACATTATCATCAATAGACGAAGCGCGTGCATCAAAAAGAGCTCACCGTCCTACTGCGACATGTAGAAGTATGTCCGTTGGCCGTGCTAATCGACGAACACCCACAGTTGCACACGCCATTATAGAGGGTTGTAGTTCTGGTCACAAGTAAACATTTTATCTACATCTTATCATAGTTCTATTACGTAGACCTTAAGACCCATTGCCAACAGTATATTTCTGTTGTAGCTTATGAATGTGTTACAAAACGGTTTGTGTAGGATCCTCACCGGCTTACAATCACGCCCCACCGAAAATGACGCACGATATGGCTTGGTTGACCGGTAAGTCACTTTTTATATAAATCTTTTGATGTTATAAAAAACTTTGATATTGTTTTGAGTTGTTCTAACAGATGTACAAAATGGGTATAGGCAGCACTATTAGAGTGGCGTTTGCAGCCACGGTGGGTTGGGCACCTTTTGTTGATGCTTCGTTAATGCTTGGTTTCCCCATGTTTATTATACTGGTGTGGTTACTATAAAGCGCAACTATGAACGAAAATAGGTTGTCATCAATTCGCACAAGTTTGCTCAAAGCCAGTCCGTGTCTTGGCAGGGCAAACTACTAGATTTGCAGCCATGGCGGATGTATCTGGTTTGGTAATACTTACAACGTGATTTGCTTATGCTTGCAGTGACGTTTGCTGATGTTTCAATCTGTCACACCCTTTAACAGTCCAACTCGGTTAGTATCCGTTCTTTATACACTACGTGTTACCTTTGGGAGAACACATACCATCAAATAACGGGTCAATTGAGGTTATATTTGTTTTTTACAACCGGTCAAATATAAAATAAGTTGCTGATATTAAAATAGGATGAACAGGTTAAATGGATCAAAGGTGTCTGATGTGCGTTTACATGTTTCCACCATTCGGTCCATTCTAAAACATTGTCATAAAAAATTATTATTTAAAGCATTTTTTTGTTAACCTTATATAACACATCAGTTATTTACTTAGCTTGAATAAAATAGAGAAAAGGGTGTTGGCAGGGCGGCGGAAACTGACCCAGCCATTTTTGGACATGTACATAAAATAAATTTCCCAATTCGACCTGATGAACCGTATCACTTCGCCTATATGTTTTGTCACATGTAGTCATACTCCCTCCGTCCCAAATTAATTGTCTCCCGACAAAAAACATACAGTTTAAGAAAACATAATCATTATTGCATTCTCTCTCTTACTTTATTGCAAAATAACAGTTTTACCCTTATATAATTAATTAAGGTTTTGAATAAAGTTCGTAATTTCTATTATCATTAGGTGCAATATGATAAACTTGTTATATTACTCACAACTATATTTAGAAAGAGACAATAATTTTGGGACAACCCAAAATGAAAAGAGGGACTATTAATTTGGGACGGAAGGAGTAGTTTATCTTAATTAGAATCTAGATAAGGTATATATATATACGTTTTCTGATTGTTAATGACATGCGGAACTAATAAAAAGCAGACAACATATGCCAAGAGTTCTAAAAGCAAAGCTTCAGAAACAGACCCATGGCTTAATGAAGGAAGAAAAGGTATAACACAACGCGTTTTTGTTTAATTGCAGTTTCCAACATTAATTCATAAGTGGGATCTTCCCAATGGCTAAAATATTTTGTTTTTTTTTGTTCGCAGAATGTTTTTCAGGGTCCTACTTGGTCATGATATCGTCTGATTCATATCGAATCTAAAAGGACTACTGTCATTACTGCTATGGTATGGTTTGGTTCATTTCTTGGTAAATTGTTATCGATATCAAGTTAGTTATTATATAATTCGTTGTGGTTTGTTTTGTTTACTCCACGTTCGTTTAAAAAGGAAAAATGGCATTTTTAAAAACCGTCTAGGATCAAATAGGAAACGAAAAACAACATGAAAAATGTGTTATGATAATGTGCTATTTAAATCATATGTTGGCTTTCTCAAGATTGCTTCTGTTTTCATATCAACAAAGTATGATATTGTTTGTTTTTGTTAATGTAGAAATACCCATTTGATGCAATTGAGATCATTAATTTACCAAAAGATTTAGAAAAAGATACAACTCACAGTCAATGGGTCATCACCTTCAAGTTGCACAGGTTAGTTGGTACATTTCCCTTTTTTTATGCCTACTTATCTATACGAGTTTCTATGATCTTTCATTCAACGCAAGTTTTGAAATTGTATATGTAATCATAGTTACTTAACGCAGTTATAGACGGCATGTTTTTTAACCGTCTTTTGTGTTCTTAGGCTCAAGGTTTCGGTATATTTATTCTTTGGTGATCGTTGAGAACTGGGATTCTTCCGTCCTGATTCCAATGGTACTGCTAAACCCAAAAGTTAAGGTATCCCCCTTTTTATAAGATTAAGGGTCTGTTTGGTTTAATTTATTTAGCTAGCTAAAATCGTGAATATGATAATAGGGTCATGGCATCCTGGGAGAGCCTCTGACCAAAGTATCTTTTTTTCATCATCTTTTATCAAAAATTCAACGCTTCCCTATTTAAGAAGTTGCACATGGTACATTCTTTTTAAAGTTTTGTGCCATACTTTCATAATCTGATTCCAAACGCAGGTTTTGAGCCAAATGCTGGAAAACCACCAGTCTCTTCAGCAGAGAAGCCATGTAGTCCTTTAGTCGAAAGCACCGGTGAGGTTTTGATTGAATTTGTACCCCCTCGAAGACTAGATAGTGACGAAATTCCGTTAGTAGCTAATGATTTCAGAATTGCAGCAAAAAATGCAATGGAAGCAGGTAAGTGAAAAAAACAACTTTTACCAAATTATCTTAATGTTCAGTTCACTTAAAGAAAAACCTCTAATATAATATATACAGGATTTGACGGGGTCGAAATCCATGTGGCTCTTGGCTATCTAATTGAACAGTTTTTGAAAGACGAAGTCAATGATCGAACAGACAAGTCTCGAGGTTCGTTAGAAACCGTTGCAGATTTTCTCTTGAGGTAATAGAAACCGTTCCAAATGAGATTGTAGCTGATAAAGTTGGCATCCGGCTCTCACCATTTGTAACTTACTTGGACTTGGGAGATAACAGAGCCTATTTAAAATTAACTTGAATTATAATCTTATAGTTTTCAATTTCTTTGTTACTTTCTCTTTCTGATGCAACATCTAAAGCAAACAGCCTTTTCACTCTTGGAATGTTAAATTTGAAACTCATTTTAGTGAATGAACACATATATCTAACCACAAAACACACTACTGAGAGAGGGTTGCACACGCCCCGCAGCGGAGCGCGGGCAAACCCCCTCGTATGATGTCATTAGACTTTTAGAATTTCTTTTGGAATAGTTTATGTTTTAATGGAATTGGTAGGATTTGATTTGGAAACAAGTTTGATCGGTTGTTTAAAGACTCTTACGATTAGGTTAGTTGGAATTGTCGATTTAGAATTTGTTTATTTGAATTTGTTTTGTTTTGGGTATTGAATTTAAATCGAGAATTTGGACCGTAATTCTTATTTATATAAGTGGGTCGTTGAATTATTATCCGTATAACTGATAAAATAAAATATTAGTTGTTACATTTTGAAGTAATAAGATCCAAATGAAATTAAATGAACTTGTCCAATTTTTTTATTAACTTTATAAATTTAATAAACATCCTTGATAATTTATACCTCGTAAACTTATTTTTTTCAAAAAAAAGAAACATTTATAGATTTTACTATAATTATATATTAAATTAATGCATCATATTTGGAGCGTTTGGATTATTAGTGCTCGTTCGTCAAGTTATTTATTAATTTGAATTTGTTTGATACGGATAATAAGTTTGAAGTTGGACCGTAATACTTATTCAATAAGTGGGTCATTAGAATTTGAATTTGGTATTTGGAATTTGAAGGTCGATTTTGGTGTTTGAAGACTTGGTAATAACCGGTTCATTTGAAATTTATTCGATCGTTTGGAAATTTGTTTTTTTTTTAAATTTGGATCTTCGTTCGTCGGGCTTGGGCCTAATCCATCTAATAAATCTCACATCTCACCCCGTTACATAGGCAATCTACTTCCTTAAAAATGTATATTTATGACTAGACTACAAATGACTCGATAACATCAAGTAACTTATTTCTTCTTTCAACCTCGTACTAAACACAACAGAAGAGCAGAGGGTTGTGCGCCACCGATTACATATATCTATCAGGGAACGGGGGTAGAAGCGGAATCCACGGTTGGATGGCGGGACTATTATGGTCATCGGCCAAAATATCCCGATTATTATTTTCAGGTTTTAGGTATGTTGACCGTGTTAAACTATTTTTAGACATAGTCATCAGGAGTATTGAAATTTTTACATTGAAAAATCATCATTCCCTTTTTCTCGCATTTCGATTTTTTTTAGAAGTAACGACCCGATTTACGGGTGTACCCGGTTTTAGTGTTATTATGAAATGCACTTGCGCCATACGCCAATTGGCATACGGCGTAACACCTGATTCCATTAGTATGATATTTTACAATTGGGTTTAGCCATACCGCACACGATTTGTTTTGCTCTTTTTTACTATGTGCGTTATGAATGTTTAGCTCCATAGTATTTTGAAAACCTGACTTCAATGACATTCAAAAGTTATACACCGCACACAATAATATTCATGGTTTTTCTGGAATGCTTGGAAGCACTTTGATTTTATGAACCTGGGAATGGAGAGAAATTGACAAAAATGGCTTTATGGGCAATTTATAGTTGTGATAAAAAGTACCCAACTATATTGCTTGAGGTTGTTGCTTCATATGATTTGTGGATTTGGCATGCATTTTTTGGGGTAGCGGGTGCAAATAACGATTTAACTGTTTTGAATAATTCTCCGTTATTTGACGACCTTCTTGATGGCATCGACCTCGTGGCTCCTGTTTGATTAGTAGGGGTTACATTCGAAAAAGGGTATTATCTAGCCGACGGCATTTACCCACAATGGGCATCTTTTGTTAAATCATTTACGGTTGCAAGTTCAGAGAAGAATGTATTATATAAACGGAAACAAGAAGGTGCTCGAAAAGATATTGAAAGAGCTTTTGGGGTCCTTCAAGGACGTTGGCGTATTATAAGTCAACCGGCGCGTGCTTGGACTATCAACAAGCTACGCAGAGTTATGCATACTTGCATTATATTGCATAACATGATTTTTAGAAGATCAAATAGTTTATGCGCTTATCCGAGTTTGCGAGAAAAGTTATATTTGTACCAACCCATATATATTAAGGACATGGGTCGAGCGATGCGATATCCGACGAAAAAAAGACAAAGAACTGCGTGATAAAAATACACACGCAAAGCTTCAACGTAATATCATTGAGCATCTTTGGCAACAACATCAACAACATCAACAAGAACATTAGTTTATGTATAATTTGATGTATTTTTTTTAATTTTCGCATTAGTTTTTGAATTTCGCAATGTTTTTTTTAAATGTATTGTAGTTTGTATTTTTAATTTAATGAAATAAATTATGTTTGTGTGAAAAAAATTGAAAAGAAAAAAAAATGGTTAGTGGTGAGGCCCAAATGAAGAGGTGAATGTGTGTTATGAGTGAAAGGAGTATTTTTGAGTGGAGTGAAATGCTGATGTGCAGCCTGTGGGGCTTAGTTTTGTGTTTGTGGCTTTAAGCCACCACCACCTACACTCTTACTGTGGTGGCCCATGGACCCCCCTGGTTTCGTCCATGTTGCACTCACCCATTCACACATACTCTTATCAATAATACATAATTTATTTCTTTGAATTTCTGTATAAATTTTCCATATTTCTTTCTTTGAATTTTCTGTATAAAATTTTCCATATTTCTTTATTCTTTGTATTTCTGTATAAATTTTCATTTGACCCAGTTTGATTACTGTATTAATTTGTACTATATATAATTCATTTGTATTAAAAAAAACATTGAGAAGAAGAAGGTTAACTGGAAAGCTAATATGGTGAATCTTTAGTGACAATAAACTATTATTCAAGAAGGTGCATGGAGCGAAGAAGAAGAATCACAGTTACGGAAAGCCTATATAGTCACCAGAGGCTACGGTCACTGAAATGGCAGTTAGTTCCACAAAATTTTGTGGTACGAGTCACTTCAATCCCGATGTCTACTTTGCCAAGGCAAATTATTCACATTTCAATTCCCATGTTCTTGAAAAGTTGCAAATGGATGAATTTTGTTTTATAAACAGCAAAAATTTATTTCTATAACAACCTGAATGGCAAGATGCCAAAAGGATGCATATTACATCATATAGTAGTGTTTAAAGGAAGACAAGCCCAAATGGGGTTAACTGACCATCTATCCCAATCTAAGTAATTGTTCACTAATTTTCTTTCTATGTTTTTCAGGCTTGCAAAGAAGTGGGAAGAGTTGTAGGTTGTGATGGGTGAATTATCTTCGTCCAGATATGAAACATGGAAATTTTACGTTAGACGAAGACAATATCATTATGGATTTGCATAGCAAGCTTGGAAACAAGTAAGTTCCCGTGCAATATAGTACGCGTGGGAGGAATGTCTTTCGGGTTGGACACGCACATGCATATATTTACAGAAAAAAAGCTTTTGTACTTTTCATAATTTAAGAAAGTGAAAAATAACTGTAATGGTACATCCGTATACTTTTTCGTAATCAAAATGCATACTCATGAACTTTCAAAAAAACGGATGGGGAATTGAAGTTGCTAAACTGAACTTTTGTTTTTGCATATATTCACAGATGGTCCACAATAGCTGCTAAATTGCCAGGAAGGAGGGACAATGAAATAAAGAATCGATGGAACAGACATTTCAAGAACCGAGCTCATGAAAGCCAAGATGTGCCAGAAACTAGACATGTAGGAACCGTGGGTACTAACCAGGCTAACTTGATGAAGAATCTAAGTTTAGAACTCCAAGAGTATGGTGAAAGTTTTTTTGTAGGAGAATCATCTGAATCACCATCACGTTCGATTGTCGGCCATTGGAACAACGTTTTGTTCAACAATTGGTTCAACCGAAAGATTTTGTCGACGTCTTCGAGATTGCGAACGAGTGCGCATAAAAAGAAGAACTTAACAATTAAAAAGCAAAACTTTTTACTAATAATTTTTTTTTAACGGTTACACGAAAGAGACTTAAACCAAATAATCAACTACTTCACGGTAGCTCTTGAAAATTTCTTTTCAAGGTGAGCCGTACTTGGTAGAGACACAAAAGGCAAGTGTTAAATCTTTGATTACGATTTGGGAACAATTGCAAGTTCACCGGAAATTGAAATGATAATATCTCAATAGAAGATATTATTTGTTGGTGTTCGATTACCAACTTTGTTTATTTTTTTTTTAAAGGACAATTTTTTATGTTTTTGATTTTTCTATTTTTTTTTATCTTTTACTTATACTAAAAAGAAAAGGAAAATATTTTTTACTTTTTATATTTTTTTGATTTTTTTTTCTTTTTAATTTTTAAAAACAAGAATGAAACTTTCGAGGACGAAAGGATCTTCAAACCAAATCAACAAACACAAAACGTAGGAATCGTAAACACTAGTCCCCGGCAACGGCGCCAAAAACTGGTTCGTAGTTTTACACACGAAAAATATATATATAAAATATAATATTTTAAAAGAGAAATTAAGAAGGTTACCAAGTTACCCTTGATAAAATTCACTCTCAAAAATATATATAATATAATATAAAATACGTATGTTTAACCGGGCAAGTATGATCACCCGGGTCGTTTCCCCAATGACTAGTGAAATTGAAACCCAGTTTTACGTTCGGAATCCTGATTTGATGAACTAAAGATATTTTTGGATAAGCTATTACTATGAAATTAAGAAGCAACAAATAATGAAATAAAAGCAAGTAGACAAATTTTAAAAATCCCTAAAATTTCACTAAATAAAGAAAAATTGCCGAAAATTATATTAAAAATAAAAGCCCTAATTTTTATCTTTTTATAATAAAGAAAATTTGCCGAAAATTATTAAAAATAAAAGCCCTAATTTTTTTCTTTTTATAAAAGTTTAATTAAACTAATTAAAAATTAACCTAATTACTAATTAAAACTAATAAACTTAATTAAATTCTTAATCTAAGGACTAATGGTGCAAAAGGAAAAGGACGGTCTGAACTAAAATACCTGAGAGTCTACCCCGACAACAAACTAAGTTCAATAAGCATTCGAAATTTTAAAGAGCTTAAAATGAAAAACTCAAAGAAGCAAAGTTGTAAAGGAAGCTAGTGGGAACAAAATTAATAAAGGCTACTTGGACTGAAACTCAAAGATAAGCTCTAAAAAGAGCTTCTCAATAAGCTGTTACAGAAAGGAGGGCTTAACCCTTGGTTTTAGAAAATAAGCTATAAAAAACTCAAAACTAGTACAAAATTAAAAAGGAAAGACGTTCTAGAAAGCTTATGATGTGTTTAATCTATAAATGAAAAGAAATTAAAGCTTAAACCACTTTATTGCTACTGAAATCGATCATGAAATAAGCAAACTCATGAAATAAGCAAAGTAACACAAACTCCAAATAAGCTAGAAAACTTAATAAGCTAAACTAGACTCTGAAACTTAAAGTACTTATTAATATACTTATTATCCATCTAAATAAGCTATAAAATCTAGACTTAAAAGCTGAATTAACAAATTTAAATCCTAAGGACTCTAAGTACTGTTTTTTGGAATTTTTAGGTTTTTATGACTTTTGACAGCTAAATTAAACTAGGAAAATAAGCTAGAAGTTGCAAGTTAAGACTTAAATTGTATTAAGCTATATAAAAACTTAAATCCTACTAAATTCCATTTTAAATCAAGTTGAGAACTCAGCAGTACTAACTGAGGTTAGTACTGCTAGTGTAAAGTTCAGCAGTACTTTCAAGTGAAAGTACTGCTGATGCAATTTGATTTTTAAGAACAGATTTAAGCTATGAATTAAGCTAAAACATGAAAACTAAAACTGATTTTAAGATAATCTAAAGCTAAACTTAATCCTACTGAAATTCTAAGCTAACAGTACTAACTTGTGAAAGCAGTACTAACTTAGAATTTAGTACTGGTAGTGCAAAGGTTCAGCAGTACTAACTTAG
>BQNB010117126.1:4879-21232 GCA_026074375.1 Tanacetum coccineum
GTGTGAGGATCACCATTTGTATTATCATAATTCATTCCAAATTTCATGCTGCTCATTCTCCCCCTGAATGAATTATCAACTTTAACATCCTATTTTGTGCATTGTGGTGGATTTAATTTATATTGCACAATTACAATATCTCACATGCGAACTATATGGTTTGTGACCAAAAACCATTCTAATAGGGAGTAATCATTATAGATTGTTGGCAAGATGTGAATTCATATGTTATAACATGCCTTATAAACTAAAAGTTTTGTTCTCGTAATTATTGGCTTTGCAATCAACAAGAGACGTTTTATAAACGTTTCAACAAAAGAAATTTGTGTATGAACATGGGCTACCTTTAAGTTCAACACTTATTCCAATAATCACCCAATACTTGGAGTGTTCACCACCATTCTTAATAATATAATTTAGAAAACCATGCTCGCATTTTATAAGTCGAGCCACTAACCACGCTAACTTTAAGTTACGTATTTGATGATCATTTTGACGATGTATTGATTTTAAAACTCAAAATGATCCACATGTCGGATGTATAGGCCTACATACATCCCCTTTATATTATTTCCAAAATTTTATAGGAGAACGTCTTTATTATAATTTGGTGGTGATAGATGAAACCTTCTATTGAGAACAATCAAATTTATCTTTGAAGAAACATGTGGAGATCGTTATAGACTCATCTAGGATATGTTTTATAGATAATATAAATATGCAGCAGAATATAAAAAACAATATATTATCAAACAAGGTTTTTATTTCATACGTTTCCACCTTGCCCTAATTCTATACCTTGGGGCTACTAACTAACTAACTACTAACTATTATTCCTAGAGACGACTACATCTCTAGGTTGTGCACACTAAAAACTATATGCCTAGGACTCTTTATATAGGGAGAGTCCAAGACTTATAAAGGAAGTAAATCAATAGATAAGGAAACTATTTAAATCTTTCCTAATCTTTATCTTCAAATCTTTTATCTAAATAAGGAGATCTTCTAGTATCTTCAAAATCTTCCATCTTTTGAAGAATTCCAACTTTCAATTTAAGTCCTTTTGTTTCATTCTTTTATTCACTTTGTCTTATCAAATCAAGAATCCCAACATAATACCCAAAGGTATTAGTCTTCAAACATCATAATAAATACAAGAGCAATTATTTAGCCAAGATAAACTAACCGAGTTAACGAATGATAAGAAAAACTGAACGATTACTAAAGTATATGGAATTACACGATGTCTCCTATGGAATTGAATACGTTGCTCGACCTCTCCTGCTCTTTTTCTTCTTTGAAAATTAACTTTTGTGGTTTAGGTATCGAGAATATGATTTAGCACCCTTAAAACTCGTTTTTGAGTTTTGTATTTATAGGGTCTGGAAGTCGGTTGGATACGGCGTATTAGGGATTTCTTGGAGTAGGGACCACGTTTGACATCTTCCAGAATATTATATTTATTTCATATCTTGAATACGGCGTATTGAGTCCTCTAGATACGGCGTATTGAGCTTTATTCCTGAGTGGTCTTTGGTGAGTGCAGGCACAGATATGCCGTATCTTCCTTGATGGATATGGCGTATTGGTCTTCAGAATAGTAATCTTCAAAATATCTTCATTTAAGCTCCAGAATGCGCGTCTTTTGCTAACTTTCACCAATTACTCCATAATTACTACAATTCTCAAATATAAATAATTAAGTAACAATTTTTTGCAATAATATACAAAATGGGTTAGTAACATGGAATAAATGATGCTATAAAATAGACGTTATTTGATGTCATCACCTACCTGTGTGAAAACAACTTGTGTCCTTCGTGGGTTGATAATTTCGAAACAAACGTTGTATCAGTTATATTCGTGGGTTGGCTTGTAGAAACAAACACAAACAGTATTGTTGTTTGTAATTTATGTTTGTGATATTAGGGAAAGATTGGTTTATGTGCCTGTGTGAAATAAGAAGAGCGTAGTGTATGTTTGACTGCACAAGTAAAGTGTGTTGTAGGGTTTGCAAATGAGTTGTATTATATATCTCTAGTTTCTGGGGTTAAATCAATTTGATATTAGGCCTCAGTATTTTTTGTTTCTTACCAAAAATTTTGTAGGTTGCATTAGTAAAAAAAATTGAGTTTGTAGTGTATTATGTTGATGTGGGTGTCAAATTGTATGAAAGAAATTGTTGATATATTTTTTTAAATACTTAGTTGGAGTGAATGTTGTGGGATAAATTTTGGTGAAAGATTTTAATTAAGGGTTGATAATTCGAGATTGATTGTTATTTTAGATTGAATCTTTTGGATATTAATTTTGGTTCGTTTGAATTTCTTTTTGTGTTGGGCCATATCGAAAATTGTATTTGGGTTGTCAATTTTTGTTATAACAAAAACAAGTGTAGGATTAAAGTTCTTGATTAATGTAGAGTTAAAAACGTGTGTAGTATTAAAAAAATTGTCTAGTGTAGTATTTTTTTTAAAGGTTATATTTTTATATTTAAAAAAAGTAATGAATTTTTGATTTTTTTTTTGGTCTACGATTTTTTTTAATTGAGCTTAAATAATTTTTGTTCGCGGAATATTAGTTTGTCGTCATTAATTGCGCGCGTTTATCGGGTTATTCGTTGGAATTTTTATGAGATCTTTGAAACGAGTTAGGTGAGTTAGAATTACTTAATCGAGTGTATCAAATTTGTTCATCATGTATATGAATAGTTAGGATAAGTTGAGTCTCGAATCATATAAAGAAAAGTGTGAAAAACTTGAGAAAGAAAATGAAAAATATATCATCACTTTTTCTTCGCTTTATGATAATGACAGACAATATACTAAAAAGATTAAAGAACAAGAGGATTTAATTGACACAATGAGTGATTAATCAGCAGAGGAGAAAAACACTGTTAAGATTCAACAAATGACAATTTCAGAGCTAACAGAGTGTCTACGTAAAAAGGATTCTGAAAATGAACATCTGAAGTCAAAGATTGTTGATTTTACAATGGTTCAAAATCTTCGAGCGCAAGTTAAGGAACTTCAAAGTGAAAATAAACATTTAAAGTCAAAAGTCGTTGATTGTACAATGTGTCAAAATCTTCAAATGCAAGTTGAGAAACTTAAGAGTGTAAATGGAAGTTTGAATTTATTAGTTGAAGAGCTATCTAGGGCACCTGCACTTGCTGAAGCGACTTTAAGAGAAAGAGATGAATTGATTTCTGATCACTGTAAGAAAATGCGATTATTGGAAGAACAATCTGGTCCATTTTATGAGGTACCATCTGAGTTTGATTCAGAAATAGTTCATGACACAAAAGATAACTCAGAAAAAGATTTGATTTTGAGTTTGCAAACATAATTAAAAAAAACAGCTGAATTAGTTGTATGATTTTCAGATGAAAAATATTTTGCTTTAAAAGAAATTGAGAGCTTAAAAGATGAAATAAAAAGTTTGCAAATTAAAAATCATGATCTAAAATCTAGAGAATCTGAGTTGAATAATCTTGAAAAAGTGTACGAGACTAAAGAATATGTGTTGTTAAAAGATATTGATCAAATGAAATCTCAAGTTTCAGAACTTGTGGAGAAACTTCAGATTTTAGATCAAGAGATGAAACAACAAATCATTTTTTTGAAGAAGACAAACGAATGTTTTTGGCTAAAAATGAATTTCTTGAAAAAGTGTCTTCTTCAGTTCAAAAAGAGTATAATGATTTGTTGGCTTCCAATGATGTTTTGAAACAAATACTTGAAACAAAGTTTAAATTTTTAAAACATGATAATTCTCTTGAGAAAATGATTGAAACAATCGAGAAAGAAATGGGGGATAAAGTGAAATGTTTTGATGATGAGAAAAAGGTGTATGAGAATAAGATTTCAAAGTTGGAAAAGGTTTTAGCTCAACGAGTCAAAGATTTTGATGATGTCAAAACATAGCTTTCAAGAAGAACTGATAAATTTGAGACATATTTTGCAAATCTTGAAAAACAAAATGCTTTATTAAAATCACAGTTGGCATCTCAAAATTATACTTCGTGGCAAAAGGAGAATAATGATTTGAGAACATCATATAATGTGTTGAAAGAGAAACATGAAACCTATTGTGAGAAACTTGAAAAAGAGAACAATGATTTGAAAATGCATTACAAGAGATTGTTTGATTCAATAAAACAGAAAAAGGTTGTTTCTCAAGTTTTCACAAAATCAATTCCAAAAGTGAACGTTTCGGATAAGATTTACACAGGTGAATCTTCAAAACCGATTTTGAAAAAGGTTTCTCAATTTACTACTTATTCTTTGCAAAAAGATAGGAAGTATTTGAAGAAACAACATTCATCCGAAACATTTGCTTCTCAAAATCACGAGAAAAACGAAAGTTCAAAACAAACGTGAAAAAGAAAAAAACCATTTCCAAATGGTTTAAGTATTCTAGGGATGAAATGTTTTCATTGCGTAAAAGAGATGATTCAATTTTGAAAAATGTGAAAGATGTAAGGTTTCCATTCATTTCGAAAAGATATTTTCAAAATGAAACACCAAGTTTCAACAATAAATGGAAATCTTTGTCTTTCTCAAGGGTTAAAACATCAAATGAAACACCGAGTTTCAAAATGGTGTTGACACCTTTGAGAAGTTTTAAAACTCCTAATGAAACATCAAGGTTTTATAAGTCAAAATGGACAAATGAGAAGAGTTTTAAGTCTCCATTGATTCCAAGAACATTACTTCAAAGTGAAACACCGGGTTTCAAATCTCTTTGGAATTCAACTTTTATTCATCAAATCGACGCAACTTACATTTGGTTCTCCAACTATGGTAAACCCATTTGCAACGTGCTTAAGTGGGTACCAAAAGTTGTTGTTTAATTTGATAGAAAATTTAAAAAGATTTTTCTTTTATATAAAATTTTAGAAAAATAAAAAAAGATTTTCTATTATATAAAATTTCGAAAAGAAAAAAAGATTTTCTTTTATATAACATTTAGAAAAGACAAAAATATTTCCTTTTATATAAAATTTCAGAAAAGACAAATATTTTCTTTTATATCAAATTTTATAGAAAATACAAAAAGATTTTTGGTTTTTATAATGGCTTTCGTATAACTCAGTACGAAACCCGAACTTAAACTGATGGCTTTCATACATTTCAGTACAAAACCCGAGCTTCATTTGATTGCTTGTGTTCATTTCAGTGCACAACCCGAGCTTTAAAAAAAAGAAAATGTACGCGTCAGTGCATTTATCATTGAAAAGAAGAGAAGTCTTCTTTGACTTGAGTCATTGACAAATATTTTTCAAAATCTTTATGTGGTACTTAAAAGATAAAATCAATTTGTTTTAAAAGTCAATGATCTCAAGTTGATGAGTTACAATCGATTCGAATTTTAAAATGTGATACTTTCAAGATAAAATCAATTATAAAAAAGGTCTTCAAATCGATGTATTTTTTTGTGAAAAGTGTCTAAAGAAATAAAGGACTCAAAAGTGCAAAGAGGAACTCCCTTATAAATGTTTTAACGAAGATATGGTATTTTTCGAGGGGGAGTGTCCGTATATGTTGTTGAAAAGTTTTCAGAAAGAAACGGAAATGGAAAATTATTTTACATTTCACCTTCACATATCCGTATTTTTGCATTTTTAGCTTCATGTTAAAAATATTTCTCGGCATATGTTAAGGGGAAGTGTCTTTATAATGATTGAAAATTTTTAAAGATCAAAAGTTTCTTCTTCATATGATGTTTGTGAGAATGATGAAAAATAGAAAGAGAGATTTGTGTGAGAAAAATAGAAATAGAGAAATGAGAAATCGTATACTTGAAAAAATGAAAGTATATGTCATGTGCTTCAAAAGCAAGAACAGCACATGAAAAGAAAAAGAGAAAAGTATGCAAGAAAAGAAATGCCACCGCATACAAAAACAGACAGAGTGATTGTTCTACATTTTCTTGATATTATCAAAATCTCATGATACGATTTCAGATTTTCATCATGGTTTTCACGGACATTCTTTCTAAAGGAATTATCTTGGCGTATGTTGATTGAGTTGCACGGTGTGATTTAGTTACTCCCAAAATACTCCTATGATCTTCCAGAACCGGAATTGATCTACCCCGGAGTCTTCCTTCCAATTTAGGAAGAAAGTTAGGTCTAGGTGATGGAGTTTGTGCAAATCAACATGTTTCGAATGCAAAAAAAGGACTTACAAGATAAGCTTTGAATGAAAACAAATGAACGAATAATAAAGTTGTCAAAAGTGACAAGAATATGATGAAGAAGAATCAAATATTAAGCAAAAATGATGAAAGGTTTGGAGTAGAAAAGTGGAGAGGCTATAATGAAAAGATGAAGGGTGTTTTTCCTACACTATGATAGAAACTGGGTCAACTCTATATGCTAACGATACCATTACAGTTTGATTTCTGATATTGAAGTCGACATCATGGACCCAATGATGCAAATGCACAACCCCTCCTAGCCACTCAAGTACTTATCAAAAAGCATTTGTTTCATTCTTACGGAGATTAAACGCATAATCTAACGACTTCTCATTCCGAGAATGTTGGTATTGAATAAAGAACATTCTGCTCCAGTCCTTGCTTACTATAAGTGCACAAGAGTCTAGAGCCAAAATGATATTCACGTGGAAAATAACTTTAGGTCACAAACAGTACGTTTGTATTAACATCAGATAATAACAAAATGGTACACACGATTATATGTCTTTTTACATGTGCATTCTATTTGACATTGTCGAAACATTCTGGAGTGATACTATCAAATAGTATTCACAATGATCGAATGGAAATCCTACCAGTGCTAACATCATGACAACGCTGAACTTAGGTCACTATTTAAGAATGATTGCTTGATGATTCAAATTAGTGTTAACTAGTATTCTAATTTGATCTAGTGGGTTATGTTTTTTCCCAGTAACACAACAGTAAGATCACGAATCAATGCTTAATTTGAATTTTATGATCATATTTCCGCATCCTTATCATCTGAGATATTGATTGAAATCATATTTTTAAATATTATCATCGAAATTTTCAAAGCAAGATCTTGTTATAGTATGAACTTCATGTTTAATAAGGAAGATGGTTTTACTCTGATAATCTTCTATTTCATCTTCTACAACATACAACAACAATATTTCTACCTTTCACAAGCAAGACTACTACAACGAATCTTATAATGACAAAAGTTTCTTTCAACCTTCACGAGGATGATAGCAATCATATTTGTTGGTTTGAGGGAGCTTATAGGTTATTTTAGGGGAGTATGTTTGGTTTTAAAGGAGAGAATGTTTGATTTTTAGAGAGAAAAGAAAAGATTTTGATTTCAATTTCATGGGCTTTAAAGGATATTCTTCACTCGGAGCTTAATTGAAAGCTTATATGGTCAAGATGCTCACGATAGATCATAATCATCACGAGGGGGAGAAAATATAAGCTTAGTATTGGCCTAATATGAGAGAGATAAGATATTAGTATATTTGGGGAGAGAATGTAAGGTCAATTCAAGTATATGAAAGGGGAGAAGATATAAGCAATAATATATGGGACAAATCAAGATACTAGCAAAGAAATTGAATCAAAGAAATCGTTATGGTAAAAGTAGTTTTATTAAGAAGATAAGATTCGTATTCAAGATTAAGGTTACTTCATCAAGTGTTTTGAATAAGTTGTAGTGTTTCATTAACTTTAAAGATCGATCGAGATAGCCGGTTCGACATTTGCATGGAATTACTTCTCAAGAATATCGACATTGTCTTCAGAACAATCCAAAGATTACTAATTTAATATTCAAGAGATGGATATGTATGAGGAAGAGCTAAAGAGTATGAAGATACATGTGAAAGAGTCAAGTGTCAATCTTTTTACAAAAAGATATGCTCATCAATATCATCGTTGTTTCCAAGAATATTCGTCAGCAACATTATGTGATTGAAATCTACATTCAAGATCAAGTTCGAAACAAAGATTTCATACAAGATTTCTTAAAAAGATTCAAGTTGCTCAAAAGAAGATCAAGTTAGCTTTTGAGAATGTTGAATTAAGTTTGAGAGTAGAGTTGATACCTTCAGAGATAAAGAGATCTATCCTATTATATGAGGGAAGAAAATTATATCGGGAGAGATTTGCTACAAGGTCGTCCTTAACTTTCATAAAGAATTCTCAGCGTTTTCAAGCTTCAAAGGAAAAGAAAAATGATTGATTACTTCAAAATAAAGTGTTCAAGCATAAGGAAGAAGTCGTCATCAAAAACACAATAAGGATAGTTCCTAAATAGATCATTTAGGGGGAGAATGTTAGAAATAGAGAAATGACCTACTTGTAAGTACTTTAATAAGTACAGGGACTAGAAGTGTTAAGTTAGAAAAGTTCAATAAGGATAGTTAACCAAGGGGTAAAAATAGTATTTATGCAAAGGTTAAGTGTAACAATTTCATTTAATCAAAAAGCAAGTTAGATATTTCTCTCTCTAAACACACACACTAATTACACCTTAATCTTCACACACTAGTCATCAATCAAGATCTTATGCTTAATACCTTCCAAACCACCTGTAAGTATTTACAATGCGATTAAAGCTGACAATGATTTTAGTATATCATTTTCTGATTCCGACGACGAAGATTATACTTTTATATGGACAAGAATTCGTCTTTTATAAATTAATTCCTATCAATTATTTAGAACCAGAACCGGTAAATGACCATGTTGAAATCAATACTAAATTGCGTTCGGAAAACATTGATATCAAACCAATGGATAATGTTGTTTGCATAAGCAATAACACTACACCAGTTGAGTCTAAAGAATGCTTAGAGACAAATCACAACAAGAAAAGAGAACTTTCTGAAACAAGTAATATTATTCTAATTACTAAAATGATATGTCGGATAAGTTTTCACGAAGGAAGCCATTGATTTTCATAATTAAAAATCTATATGTGTCGTTTAGCATTCCCTTTAACCACAAGCGGTTTTATAAGGATGGTGTTTACACGATGAAATTGCGGAGGCCAATGTACGTTTTTCTTTACTTTGTTAAAATTAGGGAAAAATTGGTCTCCAAGAATGAATACGGCGTATTGGGTTAGGTGAACACCTATACGCCGTATCCACTATTTTTAACAAAAGTTGACTTAGTCAACAACTTTGTCCAATATGGCGTATTAGACAAATCCCAATACGGCGTATCGAGTTTGGGTATAAAACCCAACTGATACGCCGGATAAGCTTTTACACACACCTTTTACACTCTAAATCAAAAAATTAACCGCACTCAAAAGTTTCAAAGACCAATTCCTTGTTTGTTTTTTCTTTCTCACGATCTTAATCACAAGGTAAAGGGCTTAAATTTTATTCTTTTCATTTTTTTCGATTAGATCTAGAATTAGAGTTAGGATTTGAGATTTGATTTTGGGTTTTGCGTTATGATATGACTATTACCTGTGTTTTCCCTATTTCCAGTGAATTATAAGTTTAGTTTAAATCGAGCTAATGGGTCAAATGGGTAGAATGGGAAACCCATTTTCGTTTTTAACTACAGCATCGATACAGCGTATCCAGTAAAATGGATACGGCGTATCAAGGAATTTTTACCCAAATCTTAAAACCAATACGACGTATCCATTCATCTGGATACGGCGTATTGAACTTTTTGAAAACATAAGCCCTTAATACCCTATACAGCATATTGATTCCCCTATACACCGTATCTAGCTGCCCGTATTGAACTAATACGACGTATTGAGTTATCTCTATACGGTGTATCGACCCTAAAACCTCCACTACTCTGTATTGATACTTTATGGATATGGAGTATTCACCTAAACCCCATACGACGTATCCACTTCTCCAATACGCCGTATCCGACCTCTGGCAAGATGATAAAAGTTCTATTTCATGTGTACTAACTTTGTTCGAGTTTTGCATATATGGCACCACTACCACCTAGGGCTTAGAGGCATTTATGGCTTAGATACCAGGTAGAGGGATACACTGATGAGATTGTACAGGATTTCGAGCAGAGACTGGACACGATTTTTGGTAGACAGGTCAACCGGGTACATGTGTTGGATTTTGCTAGGATGACTGAGGAGATGAGGCAGACTTTAGTTGATAGGACGAGGATGGTTTACACTTGGGATGAGGGACATGAGTTGTTTACTAGTCATGCATGGAGGAGATTGTTTGAGATCAGGGGGCCATTAGTTCGGGAGTTTATACTTGAGTTCTTTAGCACCTGTAGGATCAATGATACTGAGCTAGGGTTAGATGAGGCTGACACATTATGTTTTTAGTTAGGTGGAGCTAGGCGTAGGATGACTTGAAAACAATTTATTTTAGCTTTGGGATTGCATACTGCCGAGGAGATGGCGGAGGATGGTTTTGAGGCTTATTGGTTGGGCAGCGCGAGAGCGATCCCCGATAAGAGGGATCTTTGGGATTACTAGACTAAGATTTCATCTGATAAGGACTTTATAGGGCCTACTCCCTCTTATGGATATATTCGAGACCCTGTGAGGAGGATGTGCCACAGGTTGATTTCTTACAGCATTTCTGGTAGGGGTCATGCACCTGAGAAGGTGACTGCTACCGATCTCTTCAACTTGAGGAGCATGGATCAGGGGACGGAAAACGTCCTATACCTGTTAGCATAGTACTTGTTTAGGCACGCTGAGGGGAGGAAGAGTGGAGCCAGGATGTCTGAAGGATACTTTATTTGGCGTCTTGCTAAGCACTTTGGTTTAGTTAGTGATGAGGGACTGATGAGATTATCTGTGATCACCCGCATGCTTTTGGTTATCGATTTAGATGAGCTTGTTAAGCTCAACATATGTGCTAGGCTTATGATACTTAGGCTTGGGTAGCCCCGGGACCATAGAGGCAGTCTGATGATGCGGCTGGTGCCTTAGAGGGCGCTGAGGGTGATCCTGATGTTGTTGAGAGTGCTCAAACTATTCTAGCACCCGTGCAGGCACCCTAGCTACCTCCTGATGCTGCCTGGACCAGGACTATGCCTTAGAGGATTGCAAGGCTCGAGGAGGAGGTGCACGAGTTACGGGAGAGCATTGTAGGATTGTGTGGAGTTGTTGACAGATCGATCACTGATCAGTCTAGGTTCGCTACCTGGATGATCAGTTGCATGACTCAGCTGATGGATGCTAGCGCTCGCACCTACCATGCCTTTGACAGGACTCTTGTCGGTAGCTCACAGATGCCCTACCAGAGACGCACCAAACGTAGGACCGGGGACGCCAACACCCCTGCAGCCCCCCAGCAATCAGATCCCTGATCTTTCTCCCTTACACTTTTTGATCTTTGTACATTTATTTTATTCATGTCATGATGTAACTAAACTTAAAACATATTATCTTTTGATGTATATTATGATATGATGAATTTTGTTTATTTGTGTATGATAGAATCAAGCCTGACAGTAAGTTCAGCAACATAGCTCATTGATATATTACCAACTCAAGCACCAAACCCGTTACGAGAATGAAAGCATAAGAGGAAGAGTGTTGAATAGTGTGAAAATATGAAGAAAAAGACTAACTTAAAGACTTCACTGAAAAGAAAAGTGCTTCATAGGAGACAACCCAGACAGTTTTTTTATTTATTTTTATTGAGTCTGTCTTCCCAGACATCAATACGGCGTATCCGCTCCATACCATATGGCGTATTGAATGTTTGAACCTTATCAGTCCTTTATTTTTTCATATTTAAAACATTATTGTCATTTCTTTCAATACGGCGTATTCATTATATGATACGGTGTATTTTGCATAACTGACCCGTATAGATACTTTTTATAGGTTTCTCTATACGACGTATCCAGGTTTTTAGATATGACGTATTGGTCTCTTGTACAGTCTATTTTATTTTTTTATTAACTGTAGGATACCAAGAAATCGACAATGTTGGTGGAGTATCTCTATTCTAGAATCCTATGTGTGTTGTAGTCATACTGGAATCTAGACGCATTTACAACACACATTCTTGCTCATAAAATCAACATGGAGAATCTACCGAGCAAATATCAGGGGAGATTCTCATTCTAATTCTTTTTATTTCCCATTTTTAATGTTATACAACAAGGACGTTGTATAATTTAAGTAGGTGGATGGGAATTAGAATGTTACTTGTCCTACTTTTCACATTAAAATGCTTAAATTATGCTTAAATTTAAAAAAAAATCAAGCATACTTTTGTGAAATTACTGGTTACATAACCTGCACACATAACTCTTATTAGATATTGTGAGGATTTAGCCTTATCCGTTTCCAAATGTTTACCTAAATACCACAAAAATTTGAGTGTGCCAGTGATGTTGTAGACTTTAAAACGTGGCTTGGTATATCTATTCGAGACCACAATAATGAGTACTATGAATTTAGATGGAGTAACTTGTTTAAATTGGTAAAATTTTAAGATTACACCCAAAAAGCCTATATATGTTATGTTATAAACTAACTACACTGGTTAGTTAACCCCCCGTATAAAACCTTTGTTTACTCTCATTTTAAGAGTAAGACACCTTTAGAAAAACTAGTAGAGCCAATCATTTATGATAACACCAACTATTTGTTTTGTTACACCTTTACACCTTAGCCTACCCTGTTAGATTAAGTCCATTTATCAGTTTCTAGTTTCTTTAAGTGTAAAGTATGTATTTCATGTGTCTTGTGTCATTTTCTATCTCTGGTATGGTTAGGAAAAATTGCACATTGCAATGGGAATGTAAAGAAGTAGTCAAACTCATGTATTTTTACTACCATCACAATTATTGGTACGTCCGAAGAACGAAGAATTATAGAAGAAATTATCCGGAAGCTATTATGATCGTGAAGATGGTGAAATTACACCGAGATTCGAAGTTTAGGTTTGTTAAAAAAACAAAAAAATTAGAAAATTGCTGCAAAAAAAGGAGGAAATTCTGAAGATAGTCGGTTCGTTAAAGCTTAAACCGATGGTATTATTTGAAGGATCGATTATTCGTTGATACGTATTATAAATCAACGATGTAAAGTTTTGTATAAAGTGGTAGATATCGCCACTTGTCGTTGTAAAGGTATGTATAGTATGGATGATTGGGAAGTTGACCGTTACGGGAACGCCAACTTAGGTTGTTGATCTATGACGAAGACGTTTGTGTAAATATTTATGAGTCTTTATCATGGGAACGGTCAGGAAAGTATCTAGAAACTTGTATTTGTATTGGACTTAGTCTATTTGTTTTGTAAATTTTTATTTAACAACGATTATTTCCCTTTCCTAATCTCTATCCTTAGGTCTTACTCGAATGAGGATGCGAGCAATCACATGTGTCTATTCCGTCCTGGTTTATTACTTTTGGAAAAAGGATTAGAAGATCCATACCTTATATCACTACTAGTCCTACTCTTTAGCTTATTCGAGTTGAGGTTTGAATGCAGTCATATGTGTCTATCCTATCGTTATGGGTGTGTATGTATGGTCTTTGTCACCTTTTTTAGAATATTGGTATCGGTAGAGATTAGAAAGAGTGATCAAACCCTTTAAGCCTTATAAATAAACCCAATTTACCTTTATAAACTTGTTACTCCTTAGCTCTAGTGGTGGAGATGTGTATCCTTGCCAAGCCTATGATAGAATACTCGTCACGACCGAGCAATTGAGCGAATTAGTTACATGTTACCACATAGATTAGTTGAGTGATTTGAGTGTTTTCATCTTCCTATTTCATGAGGTGTTTGGTTGTGTACTAGTAATTAATCAAATAAATGCTTAACAGAAAAATCCTTAGGGATACATTTTCATAAATTTCTAAAGGCTACTTAAGAACAAGTAGGATTCAAGTGGGGGGATATTTGATGACATCAAATAACGTCACTTTTATAGCATCATTTATCCCATGAAAATAACCCATTTTATATAATTATTGCAAGAATTGGTACTTAATCGTTTATATTTGAGAAATGCAGTAATTATGGAGTACTTTGTGAGGATTAGCTAAAAGGCACGCATTCTGGAGCTTAAACGAAGACATTTGAAGAATGCTTTTCTGACATCTATATGCCGTATCCATCAAGGAAGATACGGCGTATATGTGCCTGCACTTCACAAGAAACCACGAAGAAACAAAATCCAATACGCCGTATCCAGGAGACATCTATACGTCGTATTCACAATATAGTAATAAAATATTCTGGAAGATATCAAACGTGGTCCCTACTCTAAGAAACCCCCAATACGTCGTATTGACCTCAACCAATACGCCGTATCGGTCAAATTCCAAACAGTATAAATAGAAGGCCTAAAAATGAGTTTTAGGTGTGCTTGATCATATTTTTGATACCTTAACCACAAAATTCGATTTTCAGAAGACAAGAAGAGCATAAGAGGTCAAGAAAAGCTACTAATTCCATAGGAAACACCATGTAATCTCCTATACTTTAGTAATCGTTCGATTTTTGGTATCATTCGTTTAACTCGGTTAGTTTACATTGGTTGAATTATTACTTTTATATTGCTTACAATGATTAAGGGCTAATGCCTAATACCCTTGGGTATTAGCCATGATTATGAAGATTTGGATGTTTGGTTTGTTTATATCGAATGCTTAATTTATCGTTGATTGCTTGTTTATGTTTATCAATTCATACTTGTTTACGTGTTTTTTGTATGCGACCTATCATTCAATTGCATCTAGTGATATCGACCAAATTAGCTAGATTCTAGGTGGCTCTCCATATAGTGATTTATATATCTAGATCAATAGGATTACAATTAATGCCTTATCTTTACCTTTGGGATATATGAACAAGTTGGACTAGCAGGTGACCTAGGATTGACAAATACTGATTCTTTTGGTAAAAGCTTGGACAGTGGACTACTAGAATATAAATTGCCATTAAGTAGTAAGTGGGTAAAGTCTCTATGAGATAGGGTTTAATAAGATCACCATTATTAATCACCTAAGATATATTATAATAAGCAAATAGGATGCTTTATGCGGATGCGTTTAATTGTGACAGAATTTTACGTGTCTAGGTTTTAGGAAGAAGTCCCGCCTAAATCTTGGAATGATATGCCGCCTCGAGATAATCACTCATTGTACTAAATAAACAAACCAACGTTTTAATTGCATTAATCATGGTTAATATAGTTTTCTTATATTTGGCTAGACCGCTCTTCTATCTTTTGTCTATCTGCTTGCGTGTGTTATTGTGTTTTAAATTGATCTAAGTTACCACAAAACCTGTGCCAGACTCTCAGACTGAAAACCCCCTTTATCCGTTAGAATTAGGATTAACATAGGTTTAGCATAGGTTTAACATAGAATAGAATTAACATAGTTTAAATTAACTTAGTTTAGTTAAACAAAATATTAATAGAATAAAAGATTTCGTTCTCGCTCTTAGTGATTGACACCCTACTTACCAACAAAGCTACATCTAATCGGGTACACTGCCCGTTAAAGTGTTGTTTTAGGTAAAGTCGACAAAATATAAATGTAAAACTTGATAAATAAATTACCTACACACAATGACACATCAATGATAAAGACTGAATAAGAGTGAAGAAGTCAGGTCACGATATTTATACCCACATATTACACTTCAGCCCTCCAATATTATAAAACCTGCCAAATACCAGCTAAACAACAAAACTGTCAAAACAATTTGCACTGCACATATCCAAACCATAAGACTTTATAAACCAGCTTATTTCAACAACCCTTCTTAGACTTATGGTTTGAACATGTCAACCAATCCTAACTTCTTGCAAAACTCATTATGCTTAGATATACTCAGCCCTTTTGTAAAAACATATGCCTGCCACATTGTTGGCAGAACTAATTTTCACAGTCTTAATAACCCCATAAGCAACTCTTTCCCTCACCAAATGTAAATCAATTTCAAAATGTTTGGTTTTTTCATGAAACACAACATTTGCTGATTTGAAGAGCATAACTACTATCACAAAATAAGTCCACATGAAACAAGCCCTCAATATCAAGGTCTTTTAAATTTTTTGCAATCCAAATAATTTCACAACAGCTGCAAGACATCTATACTCAGACTCTGCTAAAGACCTTAATAGTGTTGCTTGTTTTTTAATTTTCCATTAAATAAGTTTGTTACAAAAGTAAACAAAGAAACATGAGACAAATTTTCTAGAAACGGGACATTTAGCCCAGTCTGCATCTAAAAAGCATGCAGACTAACCGTGTCACCTTTATTAAACTGTTTGCCAATTCCTAGAGCATGTTTTAGATACCTTAAAACTCTAAGACCTGCATTAAAATGTGACTGAAGAGGAGCATGCATATGCTGACTCAAATAATGAACAACATAAGCAATAACAG
>BQNB010117128.1:0-21232 GCA_026074375.1 Tanacetum coccineum
AATGTATTTTTGGTACGTTTTTAGTCATTTAAGTCCGTTTTTAATGGAAAATGGTATGTGTAATTAAGCACATACCACTCCCCCTTCATATGTGCATCGATTAATCGAAAGAGTTTAGCACATATATGAGTTAGCGTACACTTGAGATCTTGAAAATCACATCTTTAGCCATATATTTTAATCATATTTTCTCCCCTTATCAAAAATATTAAATCTCTTGATATTTTGGATATCAATTGATTCAAATATAACTACTTTCGGGGAAAAAATGTCCAATTATTAACAAGCCGTATTAGGAACATTTTTAATGCTCCCCCCTCAAATTATGAGGGTATTATATGGTGTTTGAGTATGTTAATTTGAAATTTTTTGAATTTACTAAGAAATTCTTAAAAATTCATACTCAACACTATATATGCCTAATTTTTAAGTCTACACTACACATTTATATATTCATAAGATTATTATGTACGAGGTTTGACCTGAATGATGAGAACATCATATGATAGAATCATATGGTTCTTTTGTAGCAGCCGTAGGTCTTCCCCGTAGTCTCTCTTAAGAAGTTGTCTTAGCTTTCCTCTAAATCAGCAATCCTTTCTTGAGTAGATTCAAAACTTTCTTGCAAGCCGCCTCAAGCAGTCTTGATGTAAAAAGCCTAAATATCCGAAGTACACAATTAATTCAAAACCGTAACACCAAAGTCAATTAAGTCCCGGATGTTCATATTTCTCCTTGCACGATAGTGATGATATAAATTGAAACACCAAAGTCAACTAAGTCCCGAATGTCACAATAATTCCCTCTTAAGTAGTCAAAATGAAAACACCCTAGTCAACTAAGTCCCAAATGTACTCATTTCTTTCTGAAGAATACTGACTAATTTTAAGGAATCATCATACTTATCAAACCTATGTGTACCTCTTTTGTCAACTAATTATACTCCCTTTTAAAATAAGCTTAGAGCCTTTTAAAAATAAGCTTAGAGATTAACCTTTCAGGTAAAACATTACTTAAATCAGAAAGAACTCTTCTTACTCTTTAAATAATTATTCTCCCAACACTTCCCTGACGAGATGTCTCTTTCCCTATGAGGTTGAAATAGTGCACCCGAATGAAACGAAGAAGGCCTAAAATCAAAAGAAGCTAACCATGAAGATAAGTTCAAAAGAAGGCCATGGAGTCTATCATGAATACATCTACTCCTTCCCCCTTGTTGGTTTTGATACCTCAAAATCAGCAAAACCTTGTACGCATATATACTTGAGATCGTGTTCGAAGAATTAATAAGCTTAAATCTATCCCGTGAGAATCAACTTCAACGCTTTTAAAACTATGTAATTATTTTCAAACATTCCTAAGTCTTTTACAACAATGAGGTGTTGGCAATATTGATCGTATGTAGTTTAAAGCCTGAATTCACTAAGTCTCAAAGTGCAAATAAGTCCCTAAAGTTTGAAACAAATGACATCTAAAGCCCTTGTAGTTAATATAAGTTAACTTCCCTATAAATGGTTATCCGTCATTATGAAAAACTTTATTCATTTATTTCGTGACTTATTTTGAAAGACCGTTTTAAAAGATTATTTGATGACACTTTCTCCCCCTCAAATAATGACCCGTTTTCTATTTAAAGAGCTGTTGTCATTGTTTGAGTGGTCGAATTGTCTTTGAAAATCTTTTAGTGATTACTAAAAACACTGATTGATTGTTAAGACAACTTTTTACCAATAAAAATAAGATTTCTCTTATTTTGATCACATAAGCACACTGACACGTACACTTATGGAATATAGGAAGCACGGGTTGTGATGCAAAGTAATCACAAGCCTTTGCATAGTCATTAAGTAGACCATGCTCGAGAATAACTTCCCGTTGAGAGGTCAAGTTTTCTTTTTGAAATACTTGCCTTTAAGATGATGATCGGGTTTCTATCTGAAATAATAGCAAGCCATTTTGGCATGTTTTGAAAACTTTTGAAACTTCTGCTCGAACTTCAGCCTCGTATCATTATTGAATGACATTTCTAAGGCCGTAAATATTATCGACTTTCAGAAGACATGCCAGAGATACATATTTTTATATTTTTTCTGATTTTTTAATTTTTAATTTTTAATTTTGTTTTTGAATATTTTTTATATAAAAGAAAATATTTTTGTGTTTTTGTGTTTTCTTATATACATATAATACATGATATGAGTTACCACCATCACTCGTCTGTTTCCTCTGCCAGACTTTTCAACGTTTTGGAGTCATGCTTCTCATTTTGAGCTTTTCGATTAAGAAATTGAATCTTTCTCTTGGAAAGGGTTTGGTGAAGATGTCAGCCAGTTGGTATTCAGTCCGGACAAAGTATAGCTCCACAATTCCATTTTCCACTTCCTCCTTTATAAAATGGTAGCGAACATCGATGTACTTGGCTCGTGAGTGTTGAACATTGTTGCAGCATAAGGAAATCGCACTCTTGTTGTCGCAGTACAGAGGAATCTTATTGAATTGAAAGCCATAGTCAATTAGCTATGAACGCATACATAGGATTTGAGCACAACACCCAGATAAAGCAATATATTCGGCCTCTATACTCGAGATGGCGGTGCACTTTTGCTTCTTTGAAGACCAGCTAACAAGTTTGTCACCTAAGAACTGAGCACTTCTAGATGTACTGCGTCTAGTGTCCTGACACCCTGTGTGATCTGCATCAGTAATAAGTCATTCCCAGCTTGCTGTGTAAAGAGTGTTGGATCAACTGCACCTTTAGAGAATTGTTGTGAGATTGGGAAGCTTGACAGCATGTCGTGGTGCTTGTTTGAGATCGTAGAGGGCCTTTTTGAGCTTGTACACATGCGATGGGTTGTCCTGATCAACAAATCCTTCTGGTTGAGAAACGTAAACCTCTTCTTTGAGCTCGCCATTCAATAAAGTTGTTTTGACGTCCATTTGGTAGATCGTCATATTCTTATGAGCGGCATTTGCTACGAAGATATGGATGGCCTCTATTCTAGCAACCGGTGCAAATGATTCCTCAAAATTGATTCCCTCTTCTTGCCTGAATCCTTGAGCAACTAGTCTAGCCATATTCTTTAGTACCCCGCTAAATTCATCCGTCTTGACCTTATAAATCCACTTTAGTTTGATCAAAACCACTTTATCTGGACACGGCACCAATTCCTAAACTTCCAGTCTTTAAAATACTTGAATTTATTCTTGCATTGCATCGATCCATGACGGTTCGGTCATTGCTTGTTTAAAGTTCTTAGGTTCTACCAAAGTCAGGAAGGCATAAAAATAACACCACATGGAATCAATTTGGAGTTGCTTTCTCGTAGAGACAAAGCAAGAAGAATTGCCGATTACGTTTTCTATAGAATGATCCTTAGTCCATCAACCAAGGTGTTCAAATGGAGTATGGGTTTGTCTCACATTCGATGATGACCCTTGAGAAGGTGATTCTTCATGAGGAGATTCATTAAGTGGATCTTCACTAAAGATTGGTGTTTTTAGTGATTCTTTAAAACCTTAAGAAATATTTGGAGATTGTTCTTGTTCTTGTGTTGATAGGGTACTTGATGATGGATCATTCTGTTCAATGTAAGTTGACACAGGAGAATCAGCTAAAACCACAGCTCGTGGAGCAGCAACATCTTGAACTAGAGTAACAGCAATTGGTGAAGGAGTGAAGTATTCATCAAACATAGGTTGAAACAAGTGATCCCAATCATCTCTATTTGGTGGAATACAATATTGTTAAGAAACAGGGTTTGGAACAAGTCCTGAATTGGATGTTGCAGGAGTCATACATTGAAGTCTAGGTCCTGAACTGAATTGTTCAGAAGCCATTGCTGTGAGCTCATCAAATGACATATGAATTGTTTCCATAATTTTTTGGGTTCTTTTGTTGTAGATTCTGAACGCTTTCTTTGCGGGCGCATAACTAACAAAAATACCAATGTCAGCTTTTGCATCTAATTTACCCAGGTCGTCATTGTCATTGGTAGGATAACATAGTGCTCCAAAGACATGAAAGAATGATAAATCTGGTTTCTTATCTTGCATAAGCTCATATGGAGTTTTGTTGTATTGGTGGCAGATTATTGAACGGTTTTAGGTGTAACAGGCTGTGTTGATTGCTTCGGCCCATAAAAATAATGGAACTTTAGAAAATATTAACATTGTACGAGCAGCTTCTAAAAGAGTTTGGTTTCGCCTTTCGACAATGCCGTTCTGTTAAGGAGTGAGGGCAACAGATGTTTGATGCGAGATGCCAACATTTTTATAAAATTCATGAAGTTTCTGATTGACAAATTCGGTTCCATACGGACAGTGGCATTCAAACGAACTTGAATATTTTTGATGCATTTAATGATTGCCCCAGGAGCTTCATCTTTTGTCCTCAAAAATCTGACCCAAGTAAATCTTGAGTAATCGTCGACAATCACTATGATATACCTTTTCCCGTTAATACTCGCCACACGCATCGGGCCACACAAATCCATATGCAAAAGATATAGCTTCTCTTAGTTAGTGTCTTTAGCTTTGGGTTGATGGGAGGATTTCTTGCTTTTTCCTAACTCACATGCAGAACACAAATGATCTTTCTAAAATTTAAGTCTTGGAATGCCTCGTGCAAGACCGTCTTTAGCTAGCTTGTTAATAGTACCGAAGTTGAGATGTGATAACCGATGGTGCCATAACCAGCTCTTAGTCTTTGACGCTTTAGATAGAAGACAGATCGGAGATGTTTTAAGCATGTCGTCTAGAGAAATTGTGTACAAATTTGTGTCACAGGATCCGGAAAGGAGATCAACACCTTCTAAATTACGAATAAAGCAAGTGTTTTTCCGAAATGCGACTTCAAGATCCCCGTCACAAAATTAACCAACCGAAAACAAGTTATGTCCAAGCCCCTCGACGTAGTATACCCTTAAAATAGTAACATTTCCCAGCTGATAGTCACCATACCCCATAATTCTTGCAATATGGTCGTTCCCGAATCTAACTGTACCCATAAATTTACTAACAAAGTTCACGAGCTGAGAGCGATTCCCTGTCCTGTGTTTCGAACATCTGGAGTCCAGATACCAGAGAACAATCTAGATAACCTGTCATGACAAGAGAAGAAGACGATGAAATATCTGTAGCATTAGATCCCCAAGTATGATTAGGTTCTGAGTGGTTAGCATTCTTAGATTCTACAATCTTAGTTTTTTTACTCGAACCTACATTTTTAACATTTTTGGGTTTCCTGCTATAGACTTTAAGCTCTGGTTTTTGTGTTTCAACTGAGTGGGAAATGGTGTTCTTATGAGGCACTACGTTAGCTGAAGTGAACCTAGTTAAAGGGCACGAATTACCAACTATAGTGAAAGTTTCGCCTGTTGGTTTCCACTTAAATCCTACTTCCGTGAATATATGACCCGTAGGTTTCCTAATATTTTTGGTTTTTATGTTTCTTAGCAGATTTAGCACAGCTATTCACAGTTTTCACAAAATCAAGAAGACACTTATCATGAACATCATCAAACAAAGATTTCTTACAAGTAGCACAATTAAGGTCAGAATTCACATTTAACTTTGAATGCTTAACATTATCATCACAAATAGGTTCAACAACACGATTCTTTTTATTAACTTTCCTAGGTTAGGCTTCTACTTTATTCTTCATGTTCCTACTTGGTGTTTGCGAGATCCTATCATTCCTTTTATTGCCAGTTGGCTTTGATCCGCTTTTATAGTAGAATACTTCAATCCTGTAGAAGACAACACAGGTATGTTAGAATCTGACGTTTTTGATGACTCTACCTGTTTACTGTTGCTTGAGGATGTGAGAGGTTCAGCAAACCTAACTTTCTTGACCTTGTTTTTGGGTGTGACATCAACCTTTTTAGCATTAAGTTTAATCGCAATAGGGCAAGTATCTCGAACATATACAAGTAACTCTTAAATTCGTTGGGCATGCTTACAGGCAAAGTATAGCTCTTTATCTAAAGGTTTTTTTTCTTTAGCTTGTTACTCGAAGAATATCTGCTTGTTCTTGAGTATACTTAAGGTATTCTAAGTGAGCTTCCCCATTTTGCAATAAACTAGGAGCCAAAGGTTCTAAATCTAGCTTGAACATTCCTGGAACAATAGTGTTGGCAGATGGTATTTGTGCAACAATATCAACAATCTCTTTTCCTTTTATTTTTGTAAATCATTTTTCAATGACGTTATCACAAAAACCTTATCTTGAATTTGAGCTTTTAAATCCTCATTCTCTGCAGATTTTAAGTTTAGTTTATCAATTAAAGAGTTACTTTGTTCTTTAGAACGAACACGTGACTTTTTAATTGAGTCAAACTGCTCTTTAAAAACCTGTTTAACATGATTAATTTCATTACAAAGACGCTCGTTTTCCGAATGCATTTTTGCCACACTATTCTCCAGTTCTACATTTTTGGTCACTATTTCACAATAATCATACTTGACTCTCTCTTCCTTGGACTTTTCTCTCATTGATTTTATAATATCCTTAAACTTATAAATGGTACTGTCTTTGTCTTGAAGCTGAGCTTTCAAATCATTATTTGCAGAAAATTCTAGAATTTTGAGAGCATTTTGATAATTACAAGATTCATCTTTTTGAAAAATTTCTTGATTAAGTTGTATTGACGCTTCACGAGAAATACAATGTATTTCAAGTTGTGAGTACCTTTTCAAAATATTATTAAACGAATTTTGTGATTTCAAAAGCTCCGCCTCAAGATTACAAGATTCTTTTCTCTTTTCATCCACATTCACAGATTCACCAATCATAGACATATAGTTCATTACAGTTAAAAGAACTTCTTGAGACATGATTTGTTGCAAGAGTCTATCATTTTCCAAAAGTAAGTCTTTCTTGGTAATTTTCAAACATTGTTTGTCTACTGAAAACTGGTGAACAGCAGCGTCCATTTGGTTAAAAACTATTTGTACTTCCATTATTTCATTTAGAAGATCTCTATTAAACACATTGAAGATGTCTTTTAAAGATTTTAGAAATGGAATAATTTCATTGTTAAAAACCGCTTTTGTATGTTCAAACCCCCATTCACCTTCTGTACGAGCATCAGGTGTAGTACTTATCTTCACCACATTGTCAAATCTGGTAAAGTGAAATTTAAGCTTTTTAAAGCTTTCATTCACCAAGCTAACCTTAGGAAGTTCCTTAGGTGCTTCTATTTTTACAGGGGATACATCAGAAGGTTTACTGGTAGGATTGGATATACGCAACCAGAACGCTTGTTCAGCATCCATTTCTTGTTGTAGAGTAAACCATTTCTTAAAATCTTCAAAAATTCTATTTAATTTTTCACAATCAATAGGTTTATGAGAAATTTTTTTTTATTAATAATCTCTGGATCCTTTGCTTTTTTAGACATTTTTTATCGACTCTTTTCTTCCAAACTTAATGTTTCCTCATCATCAATCACAAGCATAGCAACATGTTTATCAGACATAACAATACCATCATACAAGATTGGTTTAATCCGCTGAGTTTTCATAAGGTGAAACGGATTTTGATAACCTAGAGCTTGTTTATGTATATTATCATAGAAGGCTTGTGGCTTAGTTAACATGTGCACTGTTTGAGCATATTGACCCACTTTAAAAAGAATATTATTAAGTTCCTTTATCTTCTTTTCCAAATCAATTCGTTTTCCATATATTTATCTTCCTATTCTTTGGATTCATTTTTGAAAACCGTGAATGTTTGCAATAAACATTCTGTTAGGAACTAATATGTGTGAAAACACATATCCGTTTTATATCAAAAATGACCCATAAAAGATAAAATTATGCTTAAAATGTTTGTATATTGCTTGTTTTATCTTTGTGATTGTGTAGGTACGGATAATGCAAATATCACAAGAAAACGGTCAAAATCGGACAAACACGGACACGGAGACGGATAAAGAGTGTACAAGAGCCGAAGATTTGATAGCAAGAAAGGTCAAAAGTCAACTCCAGTCAACTCTTGGTCAAATGGTCAAACTCACTAAATGACAAAACCTAAAAATACCAAATCAGTCCCTCAAAGAAAACCAAATTGCAAAAATGGCCCCTAAGCCCTAACGGTGTTAACTCTTTAATTTATAAAGAGTTAACACTCATTATCTCTTATATTAAACCAACACCCAAATACCCGGCCCA
The DNA here is from genome assembly GCA_026074375.1 of Tanacetum coccineum. Lineage (NCBI taxonomy): Eukaryota > Viridiplantae > Streptophyta > Magnoliopsida > Asterales > Asteraceae > Tanacetum > Tanacetum coccineum. Next base: position 8,173 of record BQNB010117128.1, read on the forward strand.
ACCCCTTTTGTTATTAACCCGGGCCCAAGTCAAAACCCATTTCACCCAAGTCAAACAAAGGTATAACAGTTAAAAAAGGCGCGAATGAACATTTACTGTTCATCGTCTCCTTCAATTAACCACTCACTCAAAACATGGGGGTAATTGTAATTAATGACGTGGATGTTAAATTTATGTATCTAGGACTGACATGGCAAGGAAAAACGTCATTGATGAGCTTTTGATTAGCCTATTCCCAAAAGAGAAGACACGCGGATATAGCAAGAAAACACACCAATCAAGTGGGATTTGCACTAAAATAAGTGCAAAAGAAGCACACGAGGTCTGACACACAGAATGCCACGTTGGCAATCCGTGTACTCACTCATTGATCCAACAGATGAAATTAAAGATTGAAGGCCAAGTAATGATCCAAGGGACGAGACCTAGAGGAGCGTCTAACAACCTCAGGACCTAGAAGTTTCATTTGCAGGCTATAAAAAGCCCCTCACACTCACACTTACGATGTTCTCTTATTTTTCCTTTAATTTCTAGCTTAAATGTATATTTAGTTTTTTTAAATTAGCTTATGTAATTTTACTTTTCCAGCTTATTGTACTCTCAATTTCAACTTATTGTAAGCAATTTTATTATTAATGAAAGCATCCTTAGTTTTTATATAAAATGTTTTACCTTAAAAGCTTTTATTACTCTCAAATGTTCTTATCTAATGTTACATAAGCTCCTATAAGCTCATCATAAGCTCTTTGAGTCTTTAAGCTCAAATTGAGCTCAAATTATGCATTTAATCTACTTTAACTCTTCAAATCAGTTAATACCTTTGCTAGTTTGGTTATGAGCTTTTGGATGATAAGCTTACAATGGAAGAGCTTATTGGATTTTTACTAGCTTATCTTTGGATAAGCTAGAGCTGTTGAATGCTCTTTGAGCCTTTTATTGCCTTTGCTTAGCTAAGGCTTATGTAAGTTCTTCTTTAATTTCAAGTATTTTAGCTTAATAGTTGCATTTGCTTATTTTCAGCTTATCTCTTGCTTATTTGTGCTTAATCTTGTCTTATTATGTTTATTAAACATGATTGATCATCTTTTTTGAGTTATATAGATTAGATCTTAGTTTTCTTCATTTTGCCTTAAAAATTATAAAAACTCAAAAATAAGTAGCATAGTTTGTAGCTTTTTGTTTCTGGCTTATTTGCTAATTCATAATTGTGTGTTAAGGTTGTTATAATCTGTTTAATATCTGGTATCTTAAATTTGATCATTAAATTCAAAATTTATAAGCTAAAAATGAAGTTAATACATTCACGAAGTTACCGAAAAGTACGAAACTTGAATAAAACGGATGTAATAACGAAAAAAAGTTACGTTAAAAAAACGTAGTTATACGTTGTAAACGATGTCGTAAGTAAATTTTTTATAAAAACATTTTTATAAAAAAATTATAAACAGCAAGGGGTTTAATATTTTTAATAAATTATAACAAATTTTTTAGGGATTCCAACAATGTTACGAATCGTAATTTTTCAATTAATAACGAACAAGTTCGGAATTTCGCGGGAATGAGTTTACGGACAATTAATACTTTTTATAAAACTATTTTTTAAAAGTTACTATTCATGACAGAAAGTTATATTTTTGTAAACCTCATAAAAAATAATAGAACTTTCGAAATACGAGAACGTCTCGGAAAGAATCGTTTAAAACGGAGTAAACGAATAAAATACGACGTTTACGGGTTTTACGGATAATTAAAATCGATACAAAAATATACCTAAGGTCTGATGTGAACAGTAATTTTTTATTGTTCACCAGTAGGTTGAAATTCTAAATGTCAATTTATGATAACTAGTCTTGGTACGAAAAGATGGCCTATGAAACGCGAGAATCGGGTTCTAAAATCGCGAAGTTTCTCCATTTTTACTACAACGAAAAAATATAAAATGTTTTAACGTGTTAAAACACTATTTTACCAAAACCATTAGTTGGTGATTGAGCTATATAGAATATTATGTGGTTATCAAAGTACTATATTACTAGGGAGTTTCATAATGAGGCCTCTTCGGATGGCGTTTCAACGAGTTGTTGGATTTACGATTTAAAGTGTCCTAACTCCTTCGAAGTAATGTCATGACCTCTTTAATTATGATAGCCCGAACGATAGTACGATATAATCTATAAGATTACATTCAATGTTACCAATTAAAGTACTCGGTACTTATACGACCTATGATAATTTAGGTTGCATTTGATCTTTTACGTGACGCATTATCTGCGACATTTGGATTATCAGAATCAAGGTGGAGTTCCATAGCCCAACGTTTTACATGTTTGTTTTACAATGTTTTTGGGGTGTAAACATGCAATGTTTTATACTGGACACAAGGTGGTTATGTTTTATATTATGGATTACATGTTGCCTAAGTAGCGATATTAACCCAATCTGAGCCCATATCAGAACTGTAATTTACGAGCGCGAATGTTATGAATAGATCTATTAGGGTTTTGACAAACCCCGTTAGGGTGTTTAGCTATCACTGAACAACGAACCGTTATACCATGTCGAATTTAGGTATGTTTGCAGGTTAATAGACATCACTAGGGCAATGGTGGGACATTAATTTGGTACTCACATTCGTTATGCTTCAGTGTCATGAGCTTAGAGCAACGTTATTAATTATATGATTCTGCATCAGTATGAATTATCATTTACCTTGGGAGCTCTTGTGGCCTACAATTTTTTGATTATCAAACCTATGAATTCACCAACATTATTGTTGACGTTTTAAAGCAATGTTTTTCAGGGGATCAATAAGCACAAGGTGCGATGGATACATTGGTGGTTTTGAATTGGATGTCATGCATTAAAGATTTTGTCACATTTCATTTTGTTATCTGTTATGGGCTGAAAATCTTTGTATTTTGATCAAGTAAACAAGTTAAGCTTCGGGCTTATGTAACAATTACTTTGTTAAATCCAATGTATCGTTTTCAAACGACTTTTTGGTCGTTCTATATATATCTTGTGTTATTGATCTGAGAAGTAACACGCCCCGGACCCATATTCCGCTGCGACCCAATTTGGGGGTGTTACACAAACCAAATTGCAAAAATAACCCTTAAAGCCCTAACGGTGTTAACTTTCTATTATAAAGAATTAACACTCGTTATCTTTCTATAATAAACCAAAACAAACAGTGGCCCATTTCTTTTAACCCAAAACCCAACCCAAGTCAACACATTTTTACCCGGGTCAAACAAATTAAACTTACCCTTTTATAATTTTAAACGTGGGAGAGGTAATTTTCACTATTCATCACCTTCCTCGTTTAACCATGAGTCAAAACAAAGGGAAATGTAAATTGAGTACGAGGCCAAGCAATTCAAGTACCAAGCAGTGATGTGGCAGAGTAATATGTCATCCAGGGCTCTCATTGGCTAAAACCCACAAGAATAACATGCGGCTATTAGAAAGAAACACACCAATCATTAGGATTTTATGCTCATTTACTCACAAAAGAAGCACAATGAGTCTGACACATGAAATGCCACGTTGGCAATCCGTGTGCTCACTCATGCTCAAATCAAGGATCCAATGATGAGCAAATATTCAAGGGACAAGATCAAATGGATAAGGAGCAGGCAAGAGACCTAGAAGCATCCTCTCAGGCTATAAAAAGCCCCTTACATTCACACATAGAGGGAGTTAGTTTTTTAGTTGAAGTTTTAGATAATAATTTAAGCTTATCATGTAATTTTCAATTTTAATGTCATTTAAAATACTGTACCTTTTTTTAAGTATTGTAATCCCGTTTTCATTAATTAAAGTTGCATTTTCATAGTTAAGCTTGTGTTTAATTCTGTCTTACTCAATGCAATATGGATTAAAAATTTCAATAAGCTCTTAATAAGCTACTTAAGTTAGTCATATGCTCATTTAAGCTCAAATAGCTTAGATAGGCTCATTCATACTCAAATTCTCCCTCAAACGTACCACAACTTACAACTTGGATGATGGACCAAACCTGGAAGGGTCCATAGACCTCACTAGCTTATTTGGAATAAGCCAAAGCTTGTAGACATAAGCTTTATTTGAGCATTAATCCCTGTTTAGCTAGGATTTCAGGTTCTGCATTAAGTTACTTCTTCTGTCTTTAAATTTATAGCTTAATTCTGTCTTTGTTTGCTGTTTGTTTCATTTACTTATCTATTAGCTTATTTCTGTCTTAGTTAGCTGATTAATGCTCTTTATAGTAGATTTATGCTTATTATAGTTTACTTATCTTTGTTTTCATATTCTGTCTTAAAAATCAATAAAAAAACTAAAAATAAGTAGCATTAGCTTATTGTTTGTTATTCTAGATTATTTTATTGTTGTTATATGCTTATTAGGACTGTTAAATGCTTATTAATATCTGGTAACTTAGTTTTGTTCATTAGATTCAAATTTCATAAGCTTAAATGACTTCTCATAAAAATAAGGGGGTGTTTGGCTCAGCAGTACTAACCACAAGTTAGTACTGCTTGAGACCATTTGGTCTTTAGCTTTTGATTTTAATCTCTTAAATAAGTCTGTTAGAACAAGTTTTTTTTAGCTAGATTAGTTTCAAACAAGTTTTCATTAGTAGATTTAACATAAGTCTTAATCTGTCAAGTATCACTTGGATTATAAGCTTGAGTAAATTCTAGTGATTGTCTAAATCCTCCTTTGTTCTTTATTTGTTATCTCAAAAGTGTAGGAATCTGAGTCTTTGCCCTGCATTTTGTCTAAGATTTGAGTGTTTTCTATGCAAACTGCACCAGCAGTTTAAAAAGACAAATAACTGTTTTCATGATTAATTTTCAGATGGTTAATTTGGTTTGTAGGTTTTGATATTTGGATTATAAATAGATTAGGGGTAGTAGTTAATCTGTTTCATAATTGTTTTTAATATAAAGCTCTTTAGATTATCTGATTTTGCTCTTAAAAAGAGAAATTCTTCTTTTAATTTTCAAAAAGCAAAGTCATTGAATTCTGACTTTTGCTGTCTGTTTTCACAAGCTCTTCTCAATAAGTTCTTGTTGTTAAAAGTTCTTTTCAAAAGTTTTTTCTAGTAGCCCTTAGGTCTAAGTTCAAATAGATATAAGCTAGGTTTTCTCAAGTGTCCATTTGCATGCTAGAAAATAAGTTCAAAGTTCCTATGGGCCTGTTTGGGTAAACATTCCTTATCAAGTGCTTATTTGAGTTTTATGGCTTATTACTTGTAGGGTTTGATTAATTTTTGCTTTATTTAGTGTATTAAGATAGAATCAAGTTGTCTGTAGCTTGTTTAGTTCAGTTATAGCTTATTTTAGCTTTTCATTAAAAATCTAAAAATGTTAAGTTAGTAGTTATTAGCTTTTTCATTATGCTTTTTAGTTGCTTATCTGTTTTTCAAAATGAATTTGGTTTGGGGGCCCCCAAAAAATTTTTTTTTATAAGTAGCTTATTAGTTGTACTTTAATTGGGTGATAAGCTTTTTTCCCTAAGGATCCATTTGTGAGCTTAATTTTAAGCTTGAAACTGCCCTTGCAGGCTGTTTGATTTTCAGTTAGTATTTAAGAGCTTAATAGGATAATTCAGCTTATGGCTTTTGATTCTATGTTTTTTTTCTAATTCAGGTTAGCTTATTAGGCTAAGTTTAATATAAAAGTAGCTTATTAAGTCTTAGGTTTAGCTTATTTCATGTTTTCAAGTTCTTAAGTTTTATATAAAAGCTAAAAAAGAAAGTTTAGCATTTTTTTTGTCTTTTAAGCTAATTTTCAGCTTATTTAGTGATTTTCAAAAATAATTTCTTTTATTAAAGTTGTTTGTTTTTAGGTTTTCTACAACTTTGCTTTTATAAGTTTTCAAAAATAAAAAAAGGGAAGATGGAAATCGAGGGTGAGCAAGGCTCGAACCCCCGACCTCAACATCCTCAACCCTTATAAACACCTCACACCACACACCTCTCAACAACGTGCCATGGGGTCTTTTTTATTATAACTTTACAAAGTTTAATATTTGTATACTTTTTCCCCCTTTTAGTTAATAAGCTGTTTTAGCTTTTTACATAGCTTATTCGATAAGCTGTGTAACCAAGCTTATTTTTCCTAGGTCCCTTTTAGTTCAAGCTATTTTCTATAATTTTTTCAGAATTTTTATAATTAGTTTAGTATTTTTAAACATTTATTTTTATTAAAAACTTTAAAAAATCATAAAAATTAGAAAAATAATCAAAAAAATATAATTTTTTTCAGAAAATTTTCTTTTATCATATAGTTTCTAGGAAAAATAGTTTTGTTCCCGTAGTGTTAAAATTGCAAAATTTCAATTTTTAAAGAACGAGATTCGTTCCCGTTCACGTTTTTCGTGTTTTTATGCTCATTTCAATTCCGTTTTTGTTCTAGTTTTCTTTAAACTTACTTTTTAGTCAATTAGAGTCTATTTAAAAAGAAAAATTCATTTAAGGTTTAATTTTGGAAATTTAGGGGTTTTATTATCATTTAGGGTTCCCGTTTTGCGTTTTTAGTTAATTGTCCTTTAATTTGCTCACTTTTAGGATTTTAGAAAACAAATCATCTTTGAACCAATTCAAATCATTGTCCAAACAACAAACGTAGTCTCAATTTCATAAATCGTTGGGGAATAATGACCCGGGAATCATACTTCCCGGTAAATATACGTAGTATTATATATAATTGTGAGAATTTTCCTTACTACCTTTGTCCTCAAGGGTAATTTAGGAATTTTCTATTATTATTATATATTTTATTATTACGTGTATAGAATTGCAACAATCACTAGCCTTGATGCAGTTAAATACATTAGAGAGCCAATCATAGATCTGTAGACATCTACATCTACATCTTCACCATCTTCATCCTTGACCAGTGGCTTATTAGACTCAATCGGAGTAGTAGCTGTTCTGATGGACCAAAAATCAAACTGCTTAAGGATGTCAGCTACATACTTATCCTGACTAATAAAAATTCCATCAGGTTGTTGCTTCACTTGAAGTCCCAAAAAGAAAGCGAGTTCACCCACGGAGCTCATTTGGAATCTTTCGTGCATACAGTCTTCAAACTCTGTATACTTCTTTGTATAACCAAAAATAATGTCATCCACATACACTTGCACTAACATAATGTCACTCTTTTTCTTCTTGATAAACAATGTTTTATCTATGGTACCTCTCCTGAAAGCATTTTCCATCAGTAAAAATGAAGAGTTATGTGTCTTTTACCAAGCTTTACGAGCTTGATTATAGACCATAAAGAGCTTTTAATCACCTTATAGACTTTGTTTGGATGAGCAGGATCAACAAAGCTGGAGGTGATAGGAATACCACCCTCCTACTTCAATAGTCGCCATAGAGAAATTAACTTTTAACCATCCATTTAGTTAGACAGTAAAATCTCATGAATAATGAAAGGCTAAAAATATCTGGAAATTGCCTTTATCCTGTGGTATGTGTTTTAATTACACACCTTTTACCTTAAAACAAGTTAAATAAACCAAAAACGGACTTCTTAATAAATGCAAAAATTATGCTTGTCTTGCTAATTGTTGTTGGGCAGCAAGGAAACGGATCCTATTAAGAAAGGACGAAAAAAAAGCCTAAAACACAAACCAGACACGATGAAAAAGGTGGAAAGACAAAGTCAAGAAAAGCCCAAGTGTGAAAAGTCAACCAAAGTCAACCCCGCCAAAATCACCAAGTCAAAAATGAAAGAAAAAAGTTTTTGGGGCCAACAAGTGCCATCGTCCACTAACTTATTTAATGAAGAATATAGAGAAAATGCTTGTGAGGGACTCATGCTGCCATTTTCCTAAAGTATTAACCACAAGGGTCATTCCTGCCAACACTCAAAAACTATAACTCATGAGGACCATGAATGAAATAACCTATATCACACTTGAGGGGTGTTTCTGCCAAAATTTCAAACGATAATTAACACAAGGACTGAAATTGCAAAGACAAGTATATACATTGAGGACCATTTGTGATAAAAGCCCCAAACCCTCACCCCGTTTTTGAAGTACTGTACATCTTCCACAACCTTTCCCGCCAAACTCATAAACCCCACATCATGTCCCTTTCCACCTCGTTGACCTCCATGTCCTCCAAACCCTTCTTCTTCTTAAGTCCCCCCCCCTCCCACAATGGGAGTTATCCAAAGCTGGCAATCCAAAGGCACCTTATTGGGCCAAGAACAAATCGATGCTGTGATGATTTAGAGTGCGGCCCAAAGATAAATGAAGGGCCAGGATTCTTTGTGTTTACACAATACACAAAACCAAAGAGCAGTTTATGTCTTACAAAGAAGCATCAAGTGAGAAGGACAAAGAAGAGAAGGACAAAAGTAACAAACCTAGCTTTTTTGCTTATAGAGTTTTTGTATGCCCAACGAGGCCAGGGAGTGAGTTTTTAAAGTGTTGTAGGTTTTTAGAGCTCAAGTTTGTTTTTTACTTAATTTTTACTTTGATGTACTTGTACTCTTTTTTTTTATGAAAATTCAGTTTGCCTTTCACATTGTGTTCTAAGTTACTTGTACTTCTTTGAAAATCATATAAGCTCTTAATATAAGCCATCTTTAACCTGTTTTTAAACCTTTATACAAAAATTTAAGAAAAATTCAAAAGGAAAAAAAGTTACTGTGTGATTAAGCTAAGGATGAATGGGCAGAAATGGATGGCTCATTGGGTGTTTAGTATAGCTTATTTATAAGCTAAGGGGTAGGATTAGAGCTTATTTAGGTTGGACATAATCCTGTTTTGAGCAAGGATCAAAGGTATACTTCTTTTTAAATTTTTGCTTAAAAGTTACTGTAGCAAGCTTATTTTCAGCTTATTTATGTCTTATTGTGCTTATTTGCTTTTGCTTTTTACCTTTTAGTGCTTAACTATGCTTGTTTAATACTTGCCTTTTAAAATTTGTGCTTAAACTAGTCTTTATAAGTTTAAAATCCGTTTTTAAAATTATAAAGGGGTGTTTGGGTTAAGCCCAAAAATGGGTCAAAATGGCAATGACATGGGTTGTGGTCATGTGGCCAACTTTGGCTTAAGTTATTAAGCCATTTAGAGTCTGGTTTCCAAGTTTTTAAGTTCAAAATAGTGTTTTTCAAGTTTTCTCATGGTTTCCCTAAGTCTGTTAGTTTTAAGAAAGGGTCAAAGAGCTTATTTGCTTAAGGTTTAGAAAACATGAGTTATAGTTCCAAAGAGTGTCATTTTTGAGTGTCTAAACAAGTTTTTAAAAAAAAGTCTTGAGTCATTTGTTTCCCTAAGTCAAACTGCCAAGAAATTTTTGTGTCATCTTTTAGTACAAGAAAAAGCTCTTTTTCAAAAGCAAAAATCAGCATGTTTAATTTGTTTTTAGAAAATGGAATTTTGAATATAAGCTCTTCTTAAGCCCCTTTTAATCTGTTTACACTTTATTTTTCATTTTGAGCTTATTTGACAGCTTATTTTAAGCTGTCAAATTAAGCCCATTTTTTTTGGTACATTTCCCCTGGTGCTAGGGGCTTATTTTCAAGCCCACTTCTTTAGCTTATTAGTTAGTGTCCACTCAAGCTATTGGCTTTCATGGAAAGCCAATAAGCTCTTTTATAACCTCCCTTTGTTTCAGACCTTGAGCTTATTTGACAGCTTATTTTAAGCTGTCAAATTAAGCCCCCCCTTACTAGTTCATTTCCCCTGGTGCTAGACACCCTTTTCAAGCCCACTTTTCTAGCTTATTTGTCCTTAAGCCCTTAAGTTCTTTTTAGTTTTTTAGTTTGCCCTTAGGTCCAGCTATAAGCCCCTACAAGCTCAATCCTTAGGAAGCCCTTTTAAGTGCTTAATCCTAAGCACAAAAGTGGCCATTTGATTTTTTTAAGCATAGTGTAGGAGATAGCTTATTCTTGTTCCAGCTTATTTAGTGCTTTTTAATTGCTATCTTAGTGTTCTTAGTTGCTTATTGAGGGTGCTGTTGTGCCTATGTTTGCTTATTGTTCACTTTCCTTGCTTATTTTGTGCTAACAGTCAAAAAGAAAAAGCCATTTTTGCCTTTAAGCTCAATTTAAGCCTTCTGTCCAAACAAAAAGCCCTTTTTCCAGCTTATTTATAAGCATTCTCAAAAAGTCGTAGTTATAAAAAATGATAAGCCCCATGTGCTTATTAAGTTTGTGTAAAAAGTTTTTCTAAAAAAAAAGAGGGAGATAAGAGGAAACCCGGGTGAGCAAGACTCGAACCCGGGTCTCAACCCTCAATACACCCTCCTTTTATAACACCTCTTACCGCTGTGCCCTTGGGTCTTTTCTGTTAGACCCTTGGGCACCTTGGTATTTAAGGGGGTTTTGGCCCGTTTGGCTATAAGCTCTTTTGAGCTTATTCTGAGCTTATTTATAAGCTGAATATCGGGTTTCTTATTTTTCTTAGGATAGTTGTAGGGTAAAGTAATTTTAGTAATTTTTTCAGAATTTTTAAAAATAGTTTAGTATTTTTTATAATTTAATTTCTTTAAAAGTTTTAAAAATTCATAAAAAATACAAAAATTATCAAAAAAATATTTTTCTTTTTTAGGAAATTTTCTTTAGTCATATTTTACGTAGGAAAAATAGAAAAACTTTCGTAGGGTTAATTTTGCAAACTTTTGATTTTTAAAGAACGGGTCTCGGGTACGGTTCTTGTCTTGACTCGTTTTTGGGTCAAACGACCTCCGTTTTTAGTCTAGTTTTTTTTTTAAACTTCGTTATTTGTCATTTAGAATCTATTTTAGCTTTTAAATTTGTTTTAGTTTAATTGCAAAATTTTAGGTTTTTTGACCCTCGTTTTTCCGTGCCCGTTTTTTAGGATCTTAAGTCTTTAGCTTTCATTTTTTTGGTTTTTCTCAATCGTTTTTGCTTGTTATTGATTAATTTAGATTTTTACACTCTCAAATCATTAATCTCATTCAAACTCCAATTTTCCGACTGTATCGATTCTCCAGCACAGCCTCGTTGGGGATAAACGACCCGGGGATATTCTATACTACTTCTCGGTTTCATTGATTGTTTTTAGATTATACTTATTATATATATTTTATTATATATTATATATATATATTTTAAGACCAATCAATATACCACCTCGAGAGAAGAAATCATTGCACTTAATAAACAAACCAACATTATAATCGGATTAATAATGGTTAATACAGTTTTCTTATATAAGGTTCGACTGCTCTTTCATCTTTTGTTAATTAGCTTGCGTGGGTAAAAGTGCCTTGAATTGATTGTAGTCACCAACCAAAGCGTGTCAGTCTCTCAGGCTGAAAACCCCCATTTTTCATTAGAATTAGGATATTGGACTGACAAAGGTTTAGAATAGAATATAATTAACATAGATTAGTGATATGTGTGAAAACACATATCCGTTTTATATCAAAAATGACCCATAAAAGACAAAATTGTACTTAAAATGCTTGTATATTGCTTGTTTTGTCTTTGTGATTGTGTAGGTACGGATAATGCAAAAATCACAAGAAAACCAGACAAACACGGACACGAGACGAAAAAGAGTGTACAAGAGCCAGGAGAATGCTATCAAAGGTCAACTCTTGGTCAATATTAGTAAACCACAAGAAGATAAAAATTCCCAAAAATCCTAAAAACAGCCCCTCATTTTTAACCATATTTCACAAAAGGTCCCTAAGCCCTAACGGTGTTAACTCTTTATCTCTTTTATATATAAAGAGTTAACACTCGTTATCTCTTTATAAAAGCCCCAAACGAGCCCAATCCTTTTACTAATAACCGTGGCCCAATTGCTTTTGCAAAAGCCCAAGTCAACAAGTTATAAACCTGGGTCAACAAAAAAAATCAAACGCCCCTTTTATAAAAAGTAAAAGAATGGGAAAAGTGGTTTTCACTGTTTATCTTCTTCCTCGGTTTTACCTCACGTCACAATCAAAGGGTAAAATCAAATTGAGGACGTGGCCAAGAAATTCAAGTGATAAGTGACAAGCTGGCATAAAGAAATGTCATTGAGGAGCTCTTATTGGTGGAAACCCACATGACTCGACACGCGGACTTGTCAAGAAACACACAAATGATGGGAAATTGCTCTAAATCCTTTGTAAAAGTAACACAATGCTCTAACACACGGAATGCCATGCTGGCAATCCGTGTGCTCCAAAGTTGATCCAACGGTGATAACAAGAGAGCTAATGATTAGAGATAAAGGAAGGGACGAGATCAAGAGGAGCGTATAACAAAATTTAAGCCTAGAAGCTTCTCTCAAGTGCTATATAAAGACCTCACTCACACACATGATAATCATCTTCTTTTTCCCCGTTTTTAGTTTTTAGTAGCTTATAGAATTTTAGCTTATGTAACTTTCGTTTTTAAATGTAATGTCTTATTAAGCTTTTGTAGTTTAAATTTCAAGCTTGTAATCTGTTTTTAATCAATAAAATTAAAGTTTACTCTATAAAATCTGTTTTTACTTACTATACTCTTCAATAAGCTCTCAAATCAGTCATAAGCTCATCTTAGTCTTTAAGCTAAGATTAAGCACAAATAAGTCACTTAATCTACTTAAACCTTTAAAAATAGCTAAATACCTTGCTAAAGGGATTTTGAGGTTTTGGATGATGAACTAGCCATGGATGAGTTCATAGGACTTTTACTATCTTATCTTTAGATAAGCTAGAGCTGTTGAATGCTCTTTGAGCCTTTTATTTCCTTTGTTTAGCTAAGGCTTTGGTAAGTTCCTTATTTTTATTTCTGTTTTAACTTTCTAGTTTATAATTTGCTTATTTTGCTTATTATCTTGCTTATTTGTGCTTAATACTGTTTCATTGAGCTTATTGATAATGTTTGATAATCTGTTTTTAGCTTTTGTAGTTTAGATCTTTGTTTTTGATATTTTGTCTTATAAATCATAAAAAAATTTTAAAAAATGGGCATAGATAGTAGCTTAATGTTTCTGGCTTATTTACTTATTGTTATAACTTCATTTTAGTTGTTAAAAGCTTCATGATATCTGGTATATTCATTTTGATCTTAAAATCTCAAGGTTATAAGCTAAAAATGGATAAAAGTAA
>BQNB010117129.1:0-21231 GCA_026074375.1 Tanacetum coccineum
TATATATATATTTAGATATTTTCTAAAATATCTAAATATATATATAGATATTTTCATATGAAAATATCTAGTTATTAGTTTTTCATTTTCTAATAAATCTTTTTTCTTATTCTCTCTCAACTCTCTCTCTTCTCTCTCTCTATTTCGTCTCTCTCTCTCTCTTCTCTTTTCTTGTTTCGTGGTTCGGGTTATGAAGTGGAAGTGTTAATCGGGTTTCTACAACCTTATTAGTAATGTTGATTGTATTCTTATTTCATATTCCGCTGTGCTTAATCAATCAATGTTATTCATACCCTAGTTGAGTCCAGATTACTGGATTCAACAATAATCTCTTTCTTAGAAGTTATTTGTTTTAATATGTTAAAAAGGGACATTTAATCGTTAGAATGACCTCACCATCTTTCTCTCGCCTACTTTTTTAGTGAATAGACGGTTGTTCACTGTTCTAGGTGTCAGATACATGCTTTGCTGACTTTCATTAAATACATAGTTTAGCACACATGTTGAAAACAAACCCTAAACATTCCCCATAACTTCATAAACCAAAGAATTTTTCACTAACTCATAACTTCCAAATGGCAGTTATCAAGTTGTCTAAGATAAAAGTGAAAATTTCTCAAATCATATAAATCATCTAACCTATCACAACTCATTCCTCACAAACACATATAAAACACACACACACTCATAATCTAAAACAAAACAAATCCTCAAAACCCTAATCAAAACACTAAAAAATGGCAAATCAAGAACAAGCTCCACCATAACAAGAAATGGCTAAAAACCCTGTTCCTTTTACTCATGCAAAACAGGTTGGCTTCAATCTTGAAGATGTCATCCTGAACACCAACAATAAGGTTGCTCTCTTTTACCCAGAACACTCAAACAAAGAAGTTTTCTTATGTGTCTCTGACTTTATATCTAAGTGTTGTATTAGGAAAGCATTCACTAGATCCCCAGTCTAATACAAGGAATACCTATCTAAGTTTTGGTACTCAGCAAAATCTTTAGACAACTCTAAGGTATCCTTCTCAATTCCCACTGGTAGGAATTATGAAGTACTAAGGTTGAACACTTTTAGGAAAGCAATTAGAGCACATTACATGTCTCACTCTAGTGACTATGTGGACCCACCCTCTATTGACATAGTGAGACTGTGGTTTTCAATAATTAGGTATGGGGAAGAAGTTTCTTCCAAAGGCACTCTCAAAAAGAGTCTACTTCCTCCTAGGTGGAGGCTGCTGATGGCATAAGTCATCAAGTGTTTAGGAGGTAAAACTAGAGGCTTTGATCAAATAACCAACAAAGATGCCATCATTCTGTATTGTCTAGCCAATGGTTTCAACATTGACTATGCCATGATTTTCTGGGAGCATATCATAAATAAGCTAAAAAAGAAAAATAAGGAAAAGGTTGTCCCTTACACAAGATTTCTATCCCTTCTAATGATGCAGAATATAAAGGATGGGTATGGAGATGGTGACGTTATAATACACCCCGCTTAAATCTTCAGTGTCAATAACTGGGCACCGAAGCCCAACCATACTGAAGGACCTCCTTTTACAGCCCACATGCTGGCAATCTGCAATGCAGAGATGCCCGTGGCTTTTAATGCTCCTAGAACCTCCTCACAAACTGAGAAGAAGGTTTCCCAAGGCATAAAGCCTGGAGCTAAAGTTGGGCATAAGAAGCAATCAAATTCTTCCAAACAACCTCCTATGTCCAGCAATGAGGCAACAAAAGGTGGGTCTTCTAAAGCACCCACCGATTCGAAAATTGGCCCCTCTAGAAAAAGAAAAGAGTCCAGCTTGGCCAAGGATTCAAACCTAAGCCATCCTCTAGTTTCTACACTTATAGATACTGGAATGTATAAAGAGGACCAGCAAGTAGCTGGTGGCCCAACATCTTTAGAGGTTACCAGTGAAGAAAGAGCCCAACCACAGCTTAGTAGTGGTATGTCAGCATTTTCTATTTTAAAGCTTATATATTCAGCTTCTCTCATTATTCACTCTGAGTCTGCATCAAGATATGATGCTTCAGCAAATTCCACAGCTGAAGCTGATCCTGGAACATCTGCTCCTAATGATTCTTTGCCTCCACAACAAGGTAAAGATGAAGGAACTAAAAACTATTAACTTGATCATATATTTGCAGGTACTGACCTAAATATTCTTGCAGACAAAACCAAATCTGTTAGTGATGGGTTGAAAACTGTCCTCACTACACCTAAAATAGGAACAAAAAATGCTGCAAAACTAAGTAAAGAAATCAAGTTTGAAGAAACCAAGCTTGAAGATCTGGCAAAGCTGGTGCCAAATGTCAAAGCTGATTTCAAGGACCGAGACTCTCCAGAAGATGAACCTATCATAGTGGTTGATGATAGAGAAGAGGATGAGGAGGAAAACAAGCATGAAGAAATTCATTCTGCCACAAATGATAAAACTAAAGACATTTCAGCTTCCATACCTCCGTCTCTAAGGTCCATTCAGATTCAGGAGCTCACAAATCAAGTCCTTATTCTACAGTCTCAAAAGCATACACTAGAAACTGAGAAGACAAAAGCCAAAGCAGAAATTGCTAGACTGAAAGCTCAACATCCCTCTCCCAATGTGGAACAACTCAATGAGCTACTGGTAAAATCTCTAACTGCTAAATTTTCAAAGATTTTATCTGTTCGTGACTTTCACAGCTCACTACCAACTAAGCTGAAGGAACTCCCCTCAAAGTTCAATAAACTAACTGATGAAGTTAAAGCATTAAAGACACAAGTTCATGGACTTGAAATTGATGTTCCGGGGATCTAAAAGAACTTCCCACAAAGCTAGAAGAATTTACAATGACTATCACCAGTTTTATATCTTAAGTTGCTGAACTGAAGTCCCTTTAGTGGGAACTTTCAGCAGAATTTCTTTCAGTACCAAATCAGGTCGCATCCGTTCAAGCTAAACTGAAAACGTTAGATGCTCTTTTAAGTCTGTTTCTAAAGGTAACACAAGCCTTGAACATGTTTTCTAAGGTTTTACATTAAACATCAAAGGCTGGAGATCAACATGTTCCTTCAGCAGGCCAAGCTATCATTATGCCTACTAAGGGGGAGAAGAACACAAATCAAGCAACAATCTCCTAGCTTTTTCAAAGAAGAGCTGAAAAGAATAAAGAAAGAAAAAACCTGAACAAACTACAACCTAAAACAACATCACCACCTAATCCACCAATCATCACAACCACTACTCACATGCAATCCCATTTCCTTTCAAATCCACCAGATTGCTCATCTCAACCTGAGGGGGAGCAAACAAAGATAGACAAGGGCAAAAAGGCTATGTCTTCAAAGGATGCTGAAGAAGAGAGTGCAAAAAGTAATTCTGACGATAATGAAACAAGACATGTGCCTGGTTTCATGGTTGAATCCTCTAGAATAAAAAAAGTGAAGAAGTTTGATTTTGTCACTAAAGATGGAAAGCATATTCATCTAACTGAAGAACAAATCAATCAACAAAAGGAGATAGAGGAAGAGGCCAAAGCTGAAGCTGCCAGACGTGAAGGTGAAATATGGAAAGAAGAGCTAATTGATCTTCTTGGTCCTTAAGTGGTGAATAAGTACTATAATGAAAAATTACAGTATGACAAATATTGTGATAAAATGCTGAATAGAAGAGAAAAATCAAGAATCACCAACTGTGATATCTTGACCAGAAAGGGTCTAATTACTTTGAAATTATACAGAGAAGATGATGCAAGTGAAATCATTCATGAGTTCAAAGCTAGTGACTTA
Organism: Tanacetum coccineum; assembly: GCA_026074375.1. Classification (NCBI taxonomy): domain Eukaryota; kingdom Viridiplantae; phylum Streptophyta; class Magnoliopsida; order Asterales; family Asteraceae; genus Tanacetum; species Tanacetum coccineum. The sequence continues at coordinate 3,776 of BQNB010117129.1, forward strand.
CATCTATGTGAATGGAGAGAAGATGTTATAGCCTACCCTAAAAAGGTAAAGGATAGACATCCATCTGTAAACAAATACAAAAAAGAATGGACTATCTCCGTACAACTGAAGCTGGATTAGGAATCAACTTGGATAGACCTCTAAGTGAACAAGATCCTTTGGGTAGACTGTATGATCTGGAAAACAAGAAAAGAAAGCATGCTGATGACATTCATGACTTTTTCAAAGCTAACAAAAGGCTCAAGTCATAAGTTTAATATGAAGATCATCCAGCTGGTACTGTGCTTAATGAACATGTCCTAGGTATGATTTTGTTTAACTCATATCACAAACATGATTTTGTTATCATTGAAGGCTTTAGAGATTTCCCAAACACCATGTTATACACTGTATAAGAAATCTTCTTTGGACTTCATCAAGGTCCTGGGCTGGATGATCATGCCAGGACCTTTGGTTCCCTTCTGCTTGCTGAAGTTGATAAGAGAAACCTAAACCCACTCAAGCAGATGAGAGTCATTGAGCAGCTGAGGCAGTAGAATGTAATCTTTTGTAATAACTACATCTTTTAAATTTGTTTTGTAATGAAAGTTAAAATGAAAGGTTATCAGTTTATGTTGTTCAACTTATATCAGTAGTGTACGAAGAAGTTGTTTTGCTCACTTACTACTGATTTAAATTTAGGCTATTTGTATATTCAAATAGGGGGAGATTGTTGGGTTCAGTTCCTGAGCCCTTCAGTCTTTCAGTAGATTTAAACATAAAATCCTCTAAGTCAAGCTGAAGAGTGTTCAGCTTGAGACGCTGAAGAAAAGTTTCAGCTCTAGTTCTTTGGGTACTTAGAAGATAAATATTATCTTCACTTCTGTTTATGAGGCAGTGCAGAATCTGAAGAAGACCTTAGTAAGAGCTTCAATCCAGCTTGGCTGACAATTCCAAGCTGGACGATGTCTATCTCCTTAACATAAGTTGAAATGAAATGTTTCACTTTTAGAAGGTTTACAAGGCATGAAAAAGATATGCTTTATGTCAAAAAGAATAAAGCAGAACTCCTTGGGAAAGTAACTTCTAAAGTTGGTATAGAAGTACAACAACTTTTCTTAAAGGACTGTACCTAGTACTAGAAAGCAAGCGTGCATTAAATAGTAGTTCAACCACCCATTTAATGTTTAGCACGTAGTCTAGGTTAAACTTGTAAACCCTAATCCTTTTGCCTATAAAAGGAAAGGGATATTGAGAGTAAAGAGCTACCTCTTCTAATTAATGCAAAATGCATTGAAGATCTCTCGTATCTCTCAAACAAACTGAATAGAACTGCTGAAGCTAAAGCTTCAGTTCTAGTCATGAGTAGTTTGTTTTCTTACTCTTTTAACTTTGGTTAAGAGTTCAAGTTCGAAGGAGATAACACCTCAATTGTCATTCAACCACCTTGTTATTCCGCAAGAAAGGTGTGTCATAGATTCTTTATTTGATTCTAATAAGAACCTATACGTTGAAAAGTACTTCTGTGTGTTTTAAACTTGTTCTTTATATTGCTTTATATATATATATATATATATATATATGTGTGTGTGTGTGTGTGTGTGTGTTTAAAACTCACTTTGTTGCTATGATATGTGATTAGTTTAACTTGATAAACCTTATATCACATTCAAAGGGAACAACACTTTAGCTGAAATTATTGATTATCAAAGTATGGAAAAGAGTTTTCCTGATGAATACTTTAGTGTGTTGAACTTAAGGCTGAGCTTTCGAAAAAGAATGAAATGGTTGAAAAGGTTGTTTATGATGAACTTTCAAAATGATGTGCCAAAATGGAAAACAGATGTATTTCTCTTGAAATCAAAATACAACAATATAAAGAATTTTTTTAGAATAATCAACCTCAAACCAATTAGGATGCTCCTGACTTTCCTGCATTTTTTGAAATAAATGAATTGAAACCTCAGTTAAAAGCAAAAGACAACTCAATCAGCAAATTGAAGGACCACATTGCTACTTTAAAGGACAAAAGTATGTTTGAGGGTAATAAATCTAACAATCTATCCAAAGTCATTGCCTCGGGGATGTATAAGTCAGATTTAGAACCTCTTTCTCCTAATCTGCTAAGAAATAGAGAAGCACATGTAGACTATCTCAAACACACACAGGAAAATACTGATACAGTTCTTGAAATACTTGAACAAGCTAGGGAATCAAGACCTTTAGATAATGACTTAGACTATGCTTGTATGTTTATCACACGAATTTAGGAATTGCTTGTTTATGTTAGTGCTACATGCCCTAGTTCAATCAAACTAAGTAAGAAACTAATTGTAGTTACACTAAGAAACACAAACAGGAAAGTTAGGTTTGCAGAACCTAGTACATCATCAAGTAACACATAGAAACAGGTAGACTCTTGCAAAACTAAGGATTCTAACTAACCTTTGTTGCCTTCTACAGGAGTAATCAGTTCTACTAGTGCTAGAGGATCAAAGCCTCTAGACGATATAAAGAAAAATAGGATCTTACGATCAACCAGTAGCAACAAGAAGAATAAAGTAGAAGATCACCTTAAGAGCGTTAAACCTAGTTTAAATAAAAAGAATCTTGTTTTTGAACATGTCTGTAATGCTGATGACATCAAATAACGTCTGTTTTATAGCATCATTTATCTTATGTAATTAACCCATTTTGTATAATCATTGCAAAGAATTGTTACTTAATCATTTGTATTTAAGAATTGTAGTAATTATGGAGTACTTGGTGAAACTTGACTAAAAGGCGCACATTCTGGAGCTTAAACGAAGATATTTTGAAGATTACTGTTCTGACAACCAATACGCCATATCTATCAAGGAAGTTACGGCGTATCTGTGCCTGCACTCACCAAAGACCACAAAGGAAACATGATCAATACGTTGTATCCAGAGAAGACCAATACGCCGTATTAGAGATATAGTATGTGAATATTCGGGAAGATATCAAACGTGGTCCCTACTCCAAGAAACACCCAATACGTCGTATCCAACACATTTGATACGTCGTATCGACACCGACTCTAGACCTTATAAATAGAAAACTCAAAAACGAGTTTTAAGTGTACTAAATCATATTCTCAATACCTAAACCATAAAAGTTGATTTTCAAAGGAGAAAAAGAGTAGAAGAGGTCTTGCAACGCATTCCAATCCATAGGAGACAACGTGTAATTTCTTATACTTTTATAATCATTCAGTTTTTGGTATCATTCGTTAACTCGGTTAGTTTACCTTGGCTACGTCATTAATCTTGTATTAATTATGATGTTTGAAGGCTTATACCTTTGGGTATTAGCCATTATTATGAAGATCTGAATGTTTGGTTTTGTTTATATCTTGATTTCTTAATTTATCGTTGTATGCTTATTTATGTTTATCAATTTATACTTGTTTATGTGCTTTTGTATGCGATCTATCATTCAATTGGATCTAGTGATACGGACCAAGTAATCTAGATACCAGGATAGCTCTCCATATAGTAATTTATACATCTAGACCAATAGGATCACAATTAACAACCTGTCTTTGCCTTTAGATTATGAGCTTAGTTGGACCGGTAGGTGACCCTTGGGATCAACGAGTACGTTCTATTTAATTGGTAAAGATTGGGTTAGTGGACTAGGTCTTAGGATGGTTTAACAATATCACCATTGCTTTAATCCCTAAGATAGATTATAATCAGCAAATAAGGATGGTTTATGCGGATGCTTAATTATGACAGAATTAATGTGTCTAGGTCTTAGGAAGAAGTCCCGCCTAAGTCTTAAGAATGATATGCCACCTCGAGATAAGTAATCATTGCACTGAATAAACAAACCAACTTCTAATTAGATTAATGATGGCTAATACAGTTTTCTATCATAAGGCTCGACCGCTCTTTTATCTTTTGTTAATTTGATTGTGTGGGTTAAAGTGTCTTGAATTAATTATAGTCACCACCAAACTCGTGCCAGTCTCTCAGGCTAAAACCCCACTTTTACCTGTTTGAATTAGGATTAGAACTAACATAGGATTAGCATAGGTTTGACTTAGATTAGAATTAACTTAGATTAGTAAACCAAAATATTAATAAATTGAGAGATTTAACCTCGCTTCAAGTGTTCGACACCCTACATAGATCTCGCGACCAACCAGTAGCAATCAGACGATTAAGTAGAAGATCACCTTAGGAGCGTTAAACCTAGTTTAAATAAAAAGAATCGTGTTTCTGAACCTGTCTGTAATGCAAATGTTAAGCATTCTGTTTTAAATGCGAATTCTGAGCTTATTTGTGCTACATGTAATGAATGTATGTTTGATGCAATTCATGATTTGTGTGTTCTTGATTATGTTAATGATGTCAATGTGTGTGTTAAATCTAAATCTGTAAAGAGCAAAAAAAGAAAGTTTAGAAACCTACATGTAAAGTTTTCACTAATGTTGGATATAGTTGGAAACCTAGAAATCAGATCTTCACCATAGATGAAAATACGTTCCCTTTAACTAGGATCACCTCCACTACAATAGTGCCTCCTAAGAAAACACTTTCAACAACAGTTGTTAAGAAAACTCCGCCCAATAGTAACAATTCAGGAAAACTTAAGGATATAACCAATATAGGTTCGAGTAGCAAATCTAAGAGCGTAGAATCTAAGATTTCTAACAACTCGAAACCCAACAAAAATTAGGGATCCAATGTTTCTACTTCTCCATCTTCTTCCCGTGTCCATTTCAGGTCGTTCAAATCGTCCTCTCAAACCTGGACTCGGGTTGCTCTAAGCACATGACCAGGCAATGCTCTTAGCTCATCAACTTTGTTAGCAAATTCATGGGTACCGTTAGATTTAGGAATGATCATGTAGCAGCGATCAGATGTTATAGGGATTATTAGATTGAAAATGTCACAATTTCTAGGGTTTATTATGTGGAAGGGTTAGGATACAACTTATTTTTAGAGGGTCAATTTTGTGACAATCATTTCACAAATACATGTGTTATGTTCGTGATTTGGAAGGTGTTGATTTACTCAAGGGATCGAGGGCTCAAATTTATACACAATTTCACAGGAAGAAATGATGCAATCCTCTCTAATTTGTCTCTTGTCTAAAGCCTCTAAAACTAAGTCTTGGTTATTGCATAGAAATATGTCTAACCTAAACTTTGGCTTCATCAATGAACTTGCTAAACAAGGACTTGTAAAAAGGAAACCCAAATTAAAGTATCAAAAAGATCACTTGTCTTCTACCTATTCTTTAGGAAAAAGCAAGAAACACACCCATAAACTCAACTTTGATGACTCCATCCAAGAGAAATTGTATCTGCTGCACATGAGTCGGTGCGGTCTAATAAGAATTGAAAGTATCAATGGGAAAAATTACATTCTGGTTATTGTTGATGACTACTCACGATTTACTTGGGTAAAGTTTTTACGATCAAAAGATGAAACTCCATAGATTGTGATTAAACTTTTAAAGAAAATTCAAGTTCGTCTAAATGCAACAGTCTGTAACATACGAACCGATAATGGAACAGAGTTTGTGAATCAGACATTGCAAGCGTATTATGACAATGTAGGGATCTCACACCAAACCTTAGTTGCGCACACTCCACAACACAACGGCGTTATCAAAATACGGAACCATGCTTTAGTGGAAGCTGCATATACAATGTTGATATACTCTAAGGCCTCATTGTTTCTATGGGCAAAAGCAGTAGCGACAGCTTGTTATACCCAAAACCGTTCTCTGATTCAAAAACCTCACAACAAAACACTTGATGAACTCTTACATGACAGAAAACTCGACTTGACGTATTTTCATATATTTGGTGCGTTATGATATCCAACCAATAATGGTGAGGATCTGGGTAAACTGAAACCCAAAGTTGATATTGGAATTTTTGTTGGCTACGCACCTGCAAAGAAGGCTTACCGAATCTATAATAGGAGGACCCGTTTAATCATGGAAACTATCCATGTTGAATTTGATGAGCTAATAACAATAGCTTTTGAACAATTCGGTTCAGGACCCGAGCTTTAACTTATGACTCCTGGAACAATCAGTTCAGGAATCATGCAGAATCCTCCTTTCTCAACACCTTTTGTTCCACCAACTAAAAATGATTGGGATATGTTGTTCCAACCAATGTTCGATAAGCACTTTAGTCTTCCACCAAGTGTTGTGTCTCCAGTTCCTGCAGCTACTTCTCCAAGACCTACTGCTTCGACCGGTTCACCTTCGTCAACTTCCATTGATCAAGCTGCACCCTCTGCGAGTACTTCATCGGCAATACAAGAAACACGGTCTCTAGTTATTTCTGAAGGTGTTGAAGAACATTTACAACCAGCACAGATTGTTGATGATCCCTTTTCTTGATATTCTTACTTCGGAACCAAGTTCTCAAAAATCATCATCAAATGTGAAACTAGCCAACCTACCTTTTGAACACATCAGCAAATGGACTAAGATTCATCCTTTAGAACATGTAATCGGCAATCCTTCTCGACCTGTCTCAACACGAAAATAGCTCTAATCCGATGCCATGTGGTGTTTCTTTGATGCCTTCCATACTTCAGTTGAACCCAAGAACTTTAAAGAAGCATCGTTGGAATCTTCATGGATCGATCTGATACAAGAAGAAATTCACGAGTTCGAACGACTGGATGTTTGGGAGCTTGTACCTTGTCTAGATTTAGTCATGATAATTAAACTGAAGTGGATCTTTAATGTTAAACAAGACGAATTTGAAGGGGTACTAAAAAACAAGGCCATGCTTATAGCTAAGGGATATCATCAAGAAGAAAGAATTTATTTTGAAGAGTCTTTCGCACCTGTTGCACGCATAGAAGCAATCTGAATTTTTGTTGCAAACGCCGCCAACAAGAACATGACTATCTACCAGATGGATGTCAAGACAGCTTTCTTAAACGGCGAGCTACGTGAAGAAGCATATGTTAGTCAACCGGAGGGCTTTGTAGATCAAGACAATCCTACCCACATGTACAAGCTGAAGAAAGCCATTTACGGCTTAAAGAAGGCCCCACGTGCGTGGTATGATATGTTGTCAAGCTTTCTATTATCCCAAAAGTTCTCCAAAGGTGCTGTCGACCCCACATTATTCACAAGGAAAGAAGGCAAAGATATTCTCATGCTACAAATTTATGTCGCTGATATCATGTTTGCATCCACTGATCCCAGTCTATGTGATATATTTGCTGCTAAAATAAGTTCTAAGTTTAAGATGTCGATGATGGGCAAAATTTCATTCTTTCTTGGACTTTAAATTTCTCAAAGTCCCAGAGGCATGTTTATAAACCAGACAATATATGCTTTAGAAATTCTTAAGAAATATGGTACGAATTCTAGTAACTCGGTTGACACCCCTATGGTGGACAAAACCAAACCGGATGAAGATCTACAGGGGAAAATAGTTGATCCTACACATTACCGTGGTATGATTGACTCCCTTATGTATCTTTCATCCAGTAGACATGATCTTGTATTTGCAGTATGCATGCGTGCTCGGTATCAGGCATGACCTATCGAAAAGCACTTACATGCAGTAAAATGGATCTTTTGATACCTGAAAGGTACCACTAATATGGGCCTTTGGTACTCGAAAGATACTAGTATTGTACTAACCGTTTATGTAGATGCTAATCACCCCGGGTGTCAAGACACATGAAAAGTACTTCTGGCAGTGCCCAGTTCTTAGGAGACAAACTTGTCAGCTGATCCTCAAAGAAGCAGAAAAGCACTACTATCTCTAGTACAGAGGCAGAATACATTGCTTTGTCTGGATATTGTGCTCAAATCCTATGTATGAGATCACAACTGACAGATTATGGATTTGAATTCAACAAAATCCATCTGTACTATGATAAAAAGAGTGGTATCGCTCTCTGCTGTAACAACTTCCATCATTCAAGATCGAAGCATATTTATGTCTGGTATCACTTTATCAAAGAACAAGTCGAAAATGGTGTGGTTAAGCTTTACTTTGTCGAGACTGAGTATCAGTTGGCAGACATCTTCACCAAAGCATTGCAAAGAGAAAGATTTGAATTACTGATCAACAAGCTTGGGATGAAAAGCATGTCTCCAGAAACACTTAAGATTCTGGCAGAAGAGACTAAAGAGTGATGGTGGTTCCTCTTCGTGTATCCTATGTAAAAATATAAAAACTCAAAAAGATTTTCTATTTCTTAGAATAGATTTTTTATGAAAAAGAAAATTGAAAAATATAAAATCAAGAAAATAGAAAAAAAAAACAGATTATCCAAAAATATGTTTTTTATGACATGTCTTTTGGAATCGATAATATTTACGGCTTTAGAAATGTCATTTAATAATGATACGGAGTTGTAAATAAAGTTCGAGTAGAAGTTCTAACTGTTTTTCAACACATGTCATTGGCTTGCAGTTATTTCAAACTGCAACCCGGTTTTAATCTTAAATGCAAGTATATTGTCAAAAAGATAACTTGGCCTCTTAACGGGAATTCAGTTTCTCGGGCATGACCTACTTTATGATCATGCAAAGGCTTGTGTATAATTTGCTACACAATCCGGGATTTCTTAAAATAAGTGTACGTGTCAGTACATTTATTTTTGAAAATAAGAGAAATCTTATTTTTGTTGGTGTAGTCTTTCAAAACAAATTGGTTATCTCAGTTTCGCATCAGAAAAAGATTTTTCAAAGATAATTCGACCACTTAAAAGATGACTACAACTCTTTCAATAGAAAACAGGTCAGTGTTTAAGGGGGAGAAATGTGCAAATAATCTTTTCAAAATAATCAAGGAATTAACAAAAAAAAGGCTTTGACTAAAACGAATCAATATTTAAAGGGGACTTAATTTATTTTAACTTACATAGGCTTTAGATGCTATTGGTTTTAACCTTAAGGTTTTAGAATGTAACATTTGGGACTTAGATCTTAAGATAGCAACTATAGGGACTCTTGTTTCCATTTCCCTAAGTTGTGTATGCTTTAGAAATGTATAAAAGAGAAACAAAAGATGTAGAAAACAACAGGGACTAAATCTACCAAAAGGGTAAACTTCAAATCTGCTAACCTCAAGGAGTGAAATGTGCACTTGTTACATTTCACAAAATAAGAAAAATCTTATACTCATTTCTTCCCACTCGCCACATTTCGCACAATCATAAACAAGAATCAAAATTAGTTTTTCAAGCTTCAAGGTAAGCTAAAAACATGTTTCTAAACTCTTAAACATCAATCTCACAAAAGAAATTGAATTAATTCTCACTCATTCATTCAAAAATCCTAATTTTTGATATTAGGGTTCATAGGATTAAAATTGTGTTTTAGTCTAATTAATGATGGGGAAAATGCTTGTTAGGATGTAATTAGGCCTCGCCTCTAATAGTTTTAATGATAGATAGCTTATTTGTGAGATATGGTTGATTTTGTGTTCGAATGTGGTGTGAAATATGCATGAGTGTTCAAGTGTTTATGGGTTTATGTTTATAAGCATGATAATGAGTGTCCCTTATTTCTATGAACCTTGTTTAAGCATCTAGGTATCTCTTGGGTTGATTTATGAGTTTTAGACCACGAAATATAACACTTAGGGGTGTTTAAATACATGGTTAGCTCCTGTGTTGTGTTTGTGTAGTTGTCAAATCCTCTAGACATGCATATGAGGAACCTTATACTCCTTGAAGCTTAATTGATATGTGGGAGTCTTACAGGTATGCTCAAAATAAGCAAAAATGACTCGAATGTTGTTATATCTTGTGAATGATGCTTGAAACATGTTCATATATGCTTAAAGGTTGTTATTCATGTGTTTAAAATTGCTTAAGATAGTTAGGTGTTTATGGTTAAGTGTCGTTTAGATCCTGCAAAATATGCTAGCATAAATGAGTATGAATTCAACGAAATGTGTCTGCTTGAATTTAAACAGCGAAATATGTCAGGATCTTATACAGTGAAATATGCCATCTCTAAAAACAACGAAATATGTCTATCTTTGCTTTAAACAGCGAAATGTGCACCAGACTTATTCAGAGAAATATGTCATTTGTTCAATAAAGCGAAATATGTCTGCTTTAAGTTTAAACTGCGAAATATGAAAGGTTGTTTATTCTGCAAAATATGCCATTTTTTCAAATAGTGAAATATGTCAGTTTTTCTTTTAAACAGCAAAATATGACATATCTTTTCAAACTGCGAAATATGACATGTTTTTATTTAAACAGCGAAATATGTCATGTTTTTAGTTTGACTAGACTTGACCTTGTTTGACCTTTGACCACATGTTGACTGTTTGAATTTGGTTGACCTTTGACGAGTCTGTTGATTTTTTCTAGTTGACATTTTAACCATTCACCATAGTTGACTTTCTTAATTTGTGTGTTAAAATGGACTTAATTGTTTAAAACATAAACACAAAATACATCTAAAACAAACACAACAACAAGGATAATCAATTCAATCAGTGATATATATATATGTTTTGTATATAAACTATATTGGATAATTCTTAAGTAGAATCATGAATCAAGAAGAAATTCAACAAGCCGCTCGTGATCAAGCATTAGTTCCCACTGATGATCGAGTCAAGATTGGCTCAAGCAACATGAGGATTGATCCAACAATGACACAAAATGAAACTACTGAATTAGTTGTTTCTATGAGTAAGACTAAAGTAGAGATAGCAGACTAAGAACGACGCTTGGATGAAACTCATGCTAGCATTGTTATTGGTAGGGAGCAAGCCTGAGGAGTTGACAAAGAGGCGGTTGAACGTCAAAAGAAAAAGAAGATAAAAGGAATTGCTACAGATGCGACTGCACAAGAGCTTCTCAACTTAAAGAAGGGAACAAGAAAAAGAAGAGAAGACTATATTTTGCAACAGATTCCCAAAGGCTCAAGTGAAGGATTTGGTACTAAACCAAAGGTTCCTGATGAGCCAAAGAGAAAGTCCAAGGCTCAAGTGAAGGAGCTGGTATTACACCAGAGGTTCCTAATTAGCCAAAAGACAAATCTGTAGCTCAAGTTGATGACTGGGATTTTGATGAAGAGGAAATCATACTTTCTAGTGATGATGATGAAACCAAATCAGAAAATGAAACAGTCGAAAGTGAAAAGGTGGATGACGAGAAGGCTAATGAAGAAGAGGGGAGTTCAGATGATGAAGTGCATACTGAGGAAGATGAACAAACTGATGATGAAGCACATAATGATGAATATGTGCATGATCATGTTGAGAAGCATGATGATGCTGATGAGGAGATGAATAATGCTGAGAATGCTGATAAAATTAAAGATGATCAAGTGATGAATGATTCAGAAATGACAAAATCTGAGAAGACAAATAAGGAGAAAGTTAATAAGGAGCAAGCTGGAGTTGACCAGACTGTTAAAGATGATCAAGGAGGATTCATTGATCATGTGACTCAAAAAGAGAAGAAAGAATTACCTCCTCTCACCTCCAGACTTTCTCTGTTATCCGACTATGGTAATCAATTCCTTAATGTTTCCTTTGATGTGTCTCTGGTTGGAATTATTAAAGAAACTGCAGATATAGAGATTAATTCTTTGTTAGATGTTCAAATCCAATAAGAAATCCCTCATGTTCTGTCAGCTCTATTACTTGATGTACTAGTATCAGTAATTCCTAAACAGACAACTCCAAACCAATACCAACACCACTACCAACCCTATTAATTTCAAGTGAAGCACCAACTATTACAACCACCATACCTGATCCACTATCGGTAGTTCTTCAAAGATTGTCTGACATTGAGAGAAAATTTGAATCTTGGACCAAGGTTGATCACTCTGAGGCCATTGAAGAATCAGTGCAAGCCAACATAATCAATGAAGTCAAGAATCAACTGCCCAAGTTTCTACCAAAAGCAGCATCTGACTTTGTTAATCCAAGGATTGAAAGCATTGTTCGTGATGTATTCCAGAAGAATCTGGCTTTCCTTGCTCAGTCTTCTTTCACTCCTGCTCAACCTACTTTCAAAGAAGCTGATTCTCTCTTTAAATATGAGCTGAAGAAAATACTCCTTGGAAACATGGATAAAAGGCGCTCATACATGACTCATGAGAAGCATTTTGATCTATATAATGGTCTCTCGAACTCAATCATGCTTGATGAAGCCATTACAAGTAGAGATGTCAATCTTGATAAAGTTCTGAAGAGAGACCATGGCGATGATCAAGACCCTACTGCTGGATCAGACCAAGGGAAGAAGAAGAAAAGGAAAGGAAAAGATATTGAGCCATCCAAAGACAAAGTTCAGACTGATTCATCCTCAAAAGTTAAAACTCAATCCAAGCCTTCATCTACTGATAAGCCTATGAATGCAGAAGAACCACTTCATGAGTCTGAAATGGATGTGGAAGAACCTATTCTTGATGATGTGGTCAATGAGGCTAATCAATCACAAGATGATGCTGCTCCTAAGCAAGGCAAACCCGATTGGTTCAAGCAACCTCCAAGACCTCCTACTCCTTATCCAAAGTGGAACAAAGATAAAAATGTTAATGATGGACCAAAACAACCCTGGTTTAATGATCTTGTATATGCTAAAAAGGATATACTCACCTTTAATGAACTAATGGCTACTCCCATTAACTTCTCAAAGTTCGCAATGAATCGCCTTAAGCTAGACAAGATCACCAAAGCTGACTTAGTAGGTCATGTCTACAAACTTCTAAAGGGAACCTGCAAGAGTAGCATTGAACTAGAGTACAACATGGATCAATGCTATGATGCTCTAATGGATCAACTTGACTGGACAAATCTTAAAGGTGATAGATGTCTATACGACTTAAGCAAGCCACTGCCTTTGCAAGGCTCTCTAGGTTACCTTACCATTCCTGTTGATTTCTTCTTTAACAATGATCTTGAATATTTAAGGACAAGAAATTCGGAAAGGAAATACACTGTATCGATCACCAAAATAAAAGCTGCAAGCTATGAATTGGAATTTATCAAAGAAATGATTTCAAAGCTATGGAGTCCAGTCAAAATGGCGTATGACAAGGATGCTACACTAGGGATTTCTCTCTAGGGACCCAAGCGTCAGTTATTCTACAGGTCACATATCAACAGGTTCTCTAAACATGATGTCTACTACACAATGAAGATTTTGAGTGTGGTCTGTGTAAAGGTTGACAAGCAATTTGGGTATGGATATTTGCAAGAGATTGTGGTGAGAAGAGTTGCTCAGAAATTGCATACGTTCAAAGAAGGTGACTTTCTAAAACTACACTTGAATGACATCAAAGACATGCTTCTTCTTCATGTTCAGAACAAGCTTTTCAATCTCGATGGCGATGACATTGTTAACTTGGCAGTTGCACTGCGTATGTTTACCCGAAGGATCGTCATTCTGAAAAGGGTTAAAGATGTCCGACTTGGTGTAGAGAGTTACCAGAAAAGGCTCAACATCACCTCGCCACAAAAGGAATTTCTCGGAATTTCAGCCAAAGAGCCATACACTACCTCATATAATTTGAAGGGGGTTGTTTATCTAAACTCAAGAAAACACAATATATTTATACGAGCTGATGAACTTTATAAGTTTTCTGACATAAATTACAGGTTGCTGAACTCTAAGCTAGGATACAACAAAGACATGCCGAGGAGAAAATGGACAGAAAATGATCAGAATTAGACAGACATTATGGTGAATCTGATTGACAAGCAATTGCTAGAAAGAAGGATCATGCGAAGCTTGGAAGGATTGGATGGTGGAAGGAACGTTGAGACGGACTATCAACTACTGCAGCGGACAATATGACTTTGTCATACTCGGTTTTAAATAATGCCAGGTCCTGTCTCAAAATCTATCTTGTGAATATGTATATATGTAGTGTAGATACTTTAGTATATATGTGTTGACCATAATTTTTCATGAATTTTTCATTAAATTCAAAAAATTTCAAAATATATACTCAACACTATATCCTACCCTCATTAATTAAGGGAGAGCATTAAAATGTTCCTAATAAGCATGCTAATCAGTAACATTTTTCTCCCCATAAATTTAATTTTAAATCAAATGATATCTAAAATATCAAATGATTTAACATTTTTGATAAGGGGAGAAAATGTGATTAAAATATAAGGCTTATAAAGTGATCTTAGTGACTCAAGTGCAGCTTATCTCTCTTATGTACAAAACACTTTCAAATATCTATGCACATATGCAGAGGGGGGCATTTATGGAAAAGATGAAACTATCAAGGTATAAAAGTTTTGATTTATATCACTAGTACCTTGATTGATTTTCAAATGGTTTTATTAGCTACAGTGAAAATACCCAAAGACCGGCCATGTACTTATTATATTGGAGATATAAGGCGGTTAAGGATAGGTATTTGTTCCATGATTCAGCCAGAACCAGAGGGATCTACCTAGGAACAATCAAATAGATAGATTAGAAGTCCTTAGGTATGATTTATAAAAAGGAGTAAAGTAAGAATGGGAATAATGACGACTAAGACAGAGCTAGAACTGGAGCAAACCCAACAAGGTGTTAGTGATGAAGTCTTGGTAAGCATTGAAGGGGTTGAAGAATGAAAAAGAAATGTAAGGATGAAGGGTCTAAAGAAAGACCCCTCTATACACTTAGGCAGAAATTGAGTCAATACATATGCTATCAGAAACACTAAGATGTTGTCTGGTATTAAAGATAGTCATCATGAACCAGTGATGCAATGCACAACCCTCCCTAGCCACTCAAGGTCTCTCAAAAGACTCTTGTTTCATTTCTCACGAAGACAAACACGTTATCTATCGACTTTCTTACTCCGAGTTGGTTGATATTGAAAAGGTGGCAGTCAAATCCAGCCACTAATTACTAAAACCAAAATGCACTATTGAGTCTAGAGCCAAAAGAGATCATCAATAAATCTCATTATGACACTATCCAAAATACACTTATTCTTCATACACCGCAAAAACAAGTGAAATAACAAGAGTCCTACGCATTATCCTTATGATCTTCCCAGAACATCATAGTGATACTTCATAGTACTCACAGTGACGATGGTAATCCTACTAGTGCCAACATCAAACAATCACTGGTGACTTGTAAGATCCTATATGGATCCAACTTGTGACAACTGAATATCAATATCGATTCAGTATATGATTTGACAGATGAATTTGTAAAAGATAAAACTTTTGGCGTGTTATAAAACCCTTTATTCATTAACACGTCAACTTATTTTCTCTAAAACAATTTTCAATCTTATGCCCATGGGCAGCCTCACAAGGGTATCTAGACATAGGAAAGCTGAACACGAATTGATGACTCAATCAAGAAGATATTAGCTTACTGATTCACTCTTACCGTGTTGTCTGCTTTAAGACGTTTCGGTAATGAGAACAGGCTAGTACAATCGCGAATCCCTATCAAGGAGATTCTTTTGAATTCTACCTGATCACAGGCAGTATTTATACTAATTAATAGGGAATCGTAGTTATTGCAACCTTATTAGATGAAGTGACAAAGACACTTTTGTCCATATTTGTTGTTTATCACTAACCTACGCAGGTTTTCCTAATGGTGGTAGTATCTGGCCCATGACAAGTCGGATTCATAGTCACATGCTCATACTCGATCAACAAATATAAAGACATGATGAAAGCTCAAGTACATGTTATTCAAGTCTTCCGCTACTCTGATACTCAACGTCTTCCTTGAAGTCATAAAGTGTTCAAGATAAAGCATTCCTAGGGAGATTGTTCGATAGCTTTTAAGATAAAGAAAAGTATGAGCATGTTGGTCCTAAAGTCACAAGATCACAAGAAGGCGAAAGATTGTAAGATGCTGAAATGATGATGTGTGACTGATGATCTTAAGAAGTTCAAGATCACAAGTCTATCAAGCATGTGGGAACAAGTTCCAAGATCACTACATCAAGTTCACAAGATAAAGAATAAAGAATCAAGACTGCGAGCAAGATTGAAGACATTTATAGAATGATAACCTTAATTTTTTGTAAAATGGAGTGACCTCCCTTAGGGGGAGATTATTAGGATCGAGAAAAGACTTGTTTACTTCCAAAATAGTAATTTGTAGCTCGTAGTTAAATGGTATGTATTAAGTAAGCTAACCGGGTCAACCCATGGACTATCCATGGGTTGGCCGACTCATATGGACTATAAATACCCTATCTGTGCCTTGGAGAGGGTGTTGGTTCATTTAGTTATTTCATATTTACATATTTCTTTCTCTCTTTAAGTGTCCCAACCACTCTCTTTCTCTCTCTAGATTTCTATCTTTCTATACTTCTTAGGTTGTGTGATTTGATATCCTACACAAGAAATGTAAATTGGTGGGAAACTCGTACAGGTAAACAAACGTACTCAATTAATCATGCACTACTCCCTAGTTGCTCTCTCTAACTTATTGCCCGTCACCTTTGTTAGTGTAATTATTCCCCTTTTTCTATTGCGACTTGGTTAGAAACGCGTCTACGTGACCACCTAAGTAAGGGCTCCTAGAACACACCTCGCTCACCCAATAGTAAATCATGCGCACTAAATACTTAAGAAGGAATTTACCCAAACACAACTTAGTTATAAAGAACTAAGTGAAGGTTTCATCTAACCTAATTACGTTTTCCTAGACGTCTATGCTAATATAATATCTTATAGCTAGTTTTCTAGAGCCTAACGTGCACACCACTAACTAGAATCAATAAACTTAAATATCACAACAAGGTTTTATGCAATCATAAGCAAACACTAATTAATTTAGCCTAACATGTTAATAGAAAGCAAAGAAAAACATAGAATCAAACAACACATAGACATATTGAATGATTAAATAGATAGAAAGACTTTACTTCAATTAAACGTGTGAGTATGTGAGTACAAAAGGGTAAGAAAACCCTAAAAATCATCCAATATGACTGCACCAAAAGTTCTCTCAAGTTTTCAGACGAAGTATGAGAACAAAGGGTTTGTATTTATAGAATTTGGGCTCTGACGGCGTCGCAAAGGTTTTGTGACACCATTGGCCCGTCGATTCCCTTTAGGGTTTCTTCTGTCGGCTACTTGTGACGCCATTGCTACGTCTTGTGACGCCATCACTATGCAATTATAACGACGTCAAACTCTTCTGGTGACGCCGTCTCCACACACTTAGGAGTCATACTTTTCGTCCAAAAATCCACTTTCTAACCTTATTTGGTGAAGGCGTCTGGATGGGAGTTGCCAGCTTGAAAAGTTGTATTTTTGTCCAGTTTCATCCTAAATCAAGCCCAAGTCACGTGCTTTTCTTGCAAGTGCTTTGCAAATGCTAATTATACAAAAAGAAAGGATTTTGTGCAATAATACAACATATTTGCATGATTTTTTAGGTTAAATGGCCCAAAAAGTGTATAAAATAACACCTCGTCAAATACCTCTACACTTGGGATTTGCTTTGGCTTAAGCAACTAAGAATTACTATCAAAGA